>JARYGA010038159.1:0-48066 GCA_030545235.1 Helianthus tuberosus | reverse complement strand
CGAACAAAAAGGGCAAGGGGAACTCTAGTTCCAAAAAAGGCAGTCGAGTGACAAGCCCAGATGTAAGACTTGTAATAAAAGGCATTTCGGGAAATGCAATCAAGATCCACAAGCTAAACCTTGTGGGATCTGCAAAAAGAAAGGGCACAAGTCTGTTGAGTGCCGAAATATAAAGGATGCAACCTGCTACGGTTGCAATGAAAAGGGGCACATCAAAACCAATTGCCCTAAGAATGCAAAGAAGTCCGAAGAGGCAAAGAAAAATAATGCAAGAGTTTTCCAATTGCAAGCAAAGGAAGCAGTGAATGACGAGAATGTCATAACAGGTACCTTCCTCGTAAATAATAATTATGCTAGAGTCTTATTTGATTCCGGTGCTGATAAGTCTTTTGTAGACCATAAGTTCTGTAAGTCATTGAATCTGCCTATTAAGACTCTAGACATAAAATACGAGGTAGAACTTGCTGATGGTACCTTAGAATCAGTTTCCACTCTTCTTGATGGATGTTCTATATCCATTAAGAATCATTCTATTCCGCTATCTCTCTTGCCAATGAAATTGGCTGGGTTTGATATAGTTTTAGGCATGGATTGGTTGTCGCATAACCAAGCCCAAATTGTCTGTGATAAAAAGCTAGTCATTATCAAAACCCCTTCTGGTAAATCAGTCACCATTCAGGGAGATACGCAATATGGATTGCCTAGCAATATGTCTATTCTCAAGTTAGCGCAGTGTATGAAAAGTGGACGTGTCATTTACATGGCGCAAGTGACAGTGAATGAACCTAATCCTAAAATTGAAGACATTCCGATTATCTCTGAATATCCTGATGTCTTTCCTGACGAATTACCTGGATTACCTCCTGAGAGGCAAGTAGAGTTCAGGATAGACATTATACCAGGATCAGCACCTATAGCACGAGCTCCTTATCGCCTAGCACCTACAGAAATGAAAGAGCTCAGAACTCAATTAGATGAACTATTTGAGAAAGGTTTCATACAACCTAGTTCTTCCCCTTGGGGAGCTCCAATATTATTTGTGAAAAAGAAGGACGGATCAATGCGCCTATGCATTGATTACCGTGAGCTAAACAAGGTAACGATTAAGAATCGTTATCCTTTACCCAGGATCGATGATTTATTTGATCAGCTCCAAGGGGCGAGCTTCTTTTCAAAAATTGATTTGAGATCCGGGTATCATCAACTTAAGGTTAGAACTGAAGATGTATCTAAAACAGCATTCAGGACGAGGTATGGACATTTCTAGTTCTTAGTGATGCCCTTTGGACTCACTAACGCTCCAGCAGCATTCATGGACCTCATGAATAGAGTCTGCAAACCATACTTAGACAAGTTTGTCATCGTCTTCATAGATGATATACTTATCTATTCTCGTAATCAGGATGATCACGAGAAGCATCTTCGGTGCATTTTAGGGTTACTACGACAGGAGAAGTTGTATGCTAAATTCTCCAAGTGCGAGTTTTGGCTTCGCCAAGTCCAATTCCTTGGACATGTCGTTAGTGAGAAAGGCATCCAGGTAGATCCTGCCAAAGTAGAAGCTGTTATGAATTGGGATACGCCCAAGACTCCAACCGAAATCCGTAACTTTCTGGGTTTAGCGGGTTATTATAGGAGATTCATTGAAAACTTCTAAAGGATAGCCGCACCATTAACTTCCTCGACCCGTAAGAAAGTTAAGTTTGATTGGGGTCCAAAACAACAAGAACCCTTCGAGATTCTTAAGCAAAGGTTGAGCAATGCTCCAGTATTAACCTTACCTGATGGAATTGAAGAGTTTGTTGTTTACTGTGATGCTTCACACACCGGTATGGGTTGTGTGCTTATGCAAAGAGGCAAGGTGATCGCCTATGCATCACGACAATTAAAAGTGCACGAGAAAAATTACACCACCCACGATTTGGAGTTGGGTGCAGTGGTATTCGCACTAAAGTTATGGAGACATTACTTATATGGAACCAAATGTGTGATATTTTCTGATCACAAAAGTCTCCAACATTTGTTCAATCAAAAAGAGCTCAATATGAGACAACGTCGTTGGATGGATACCTTAAACGACTATGATTGCGAGATTCGCTACCATCCCGGTAAAGCGAATGTGGTCGCAGACGCTTTAAGCCGAAAGGAAAGAGTTAAACCAATTAGGATCAATGCCAAGAGCATTGAGTTGAGGAATAGTCTGAATGAAAGAATATTAGCTGCACAGAAGGATGCCGCATTAGAAGATAATCTTCCAAATGAAAATTTAGGTATAATTTTCGATCAATTAACACCTGGGAAGGATGGAATTCTCAGAATGAACGGAAGTATTTGGGTTCCTATTCATGGAGGACTCCGAGAGGTAATCCTCCAGGAAGCTCACAATTCCAAATACTCAGTTCACCCGGGTGGTGACAAGATGTATCATGATTTAAAGGCTAATTATTGGTGGATAGGTTTAAAGAAATCTATTGCTACCTATGTAGCTAAGTGCCTGACTTGTGCTCAGATTAAAGCTGAACATCAAAAGCCATTTGGCCTGCTTCAACAACCAGAACTTCCCACATGGAAGTGGGAAAAGGTAACTATGGACTTCATAACCAAGTTACCTAAAACGAAGCACGGAAATGACACAATATGGGTTATTGTGGATAGACTGACTAAGTCGGCACACTTCTTACCCATTAAAGAGACTCATAGCTCGGATAAATTAGCCCAGTTGTATGTAGACAAGATTGTGGCTCTACATGGAGTACCGGTGGCTATTATCTCGGATAGAGATACTAGGTACACCTCTCATTTTTGGAAAAGTTTCCAACAATCTTTGGGCACACGTTTGAACTTTAGTACCGCCTACCATCCTCAGACGGATGGACAAAGTGAGCGTACAATTCAAACATTGGAAGACATGCTGCGAGCATGTGTCATTGATTTAGGAGGTAGTTGGGATGATCATCTTCCTTTAATCGAGTTCTCCTATAATAATAGCTATCATACCAACATTCAGGCTGCACCTTTTGAGGCATTATATGGTAGGAAATGGAGAACGCCTGTCTGTTGGGTAGAGTAGGAGAAGCTCAATTGTCAGGACCTAAGATAGTCCTTGAAACAACGGACAAGATTGTCCAGATTCGAGATCGCTTAAAAGCTGCCAGGGATAGGCAGAAAAGCTATGCTAACGGGAAACGAAGGTCTCTAAAATTTGAAATAGGCGATAAAGTTCTACTGAAAGTATCACCTTGGAAACGAGTGATGCGTTTTGGTAAGAAGGGTAAGTTGAGCCCTAGATATATTGGACCATTCGAGATTATCGAACGTATCGGTAATGTAGCTTATAAGCTGAACTTGCCTGAGGTGCTAAGTGGGATTCATAATGTTTTTCACATTTGTAATCTCAAGAAATGCCTAGCCGATGAATCTCTAACAATGTCTCATCAGGACGTGCAAAATGATGAAAGTTTGAGATTTGTTGAAAAACCTATATCGATCGAGGATCGACAGGTTAAAAGGCTCCGAAGAAAGCAAGTACCTATAGTAAAGGTCAAATGGGAAGCCCGTAGAGGTCCCGAGTATATGTGGGAAGTCGAGTCCACTATGAAGCAGAAATACCCTTACTTATTTCAGTAAATCTCGGGGTCGAGATTTCTTTTAAGGGGGTGAGGATGTAACACCACGGAAAAACGTGTCCAATTATATATAGACACGTGTCATGAACTCCAAAGGTGTGAAAGCTTTCGTTTGAAAGGCCAAAGTTGTTGAATAACGAAACTATGAAACCACAGGGACTAAAGGTGTCAACATGCCAAACTTGTGCCTCTGAATGATCTTACACGATGAATATATTCTTGAATGAGTGATTGATTGGATATGAGAAGCCGTTTATGAAAATAATCGGGAGATTATTAAATTACAAGGGTTAAACGTGTCAACATGTCAATTCTGACCTCTGAGTGACCTTTTAACGAAACCGAGGCTTCAAAATATTCAAATATACTCTTAAGAATAAGTGGTATAAATTTCATGTGGTTTCGATATCGTTAAGTGTAGGTCCCTCGGAGGTTGAGGTGAAACCTATTCCTTGTTATGACTAACACACTAGCAAGTGCGGAATCCAAGCTAGCATGCAAACCGAGATAGAACAAGCACAAACACAACACACAATCTTCACCGATTAACACCACATGTATTAATACGTATGAAAGGTTCGGTTACAAGCTCAATGTTTACAGATGTATCCTGTAAACTCTCAAAGTTCTCTCGTGTGTGTGTGTTATCTATTCTTGTGTCTCTCTTGCTCTCTAAAAAGAAATGAACACACTACATGGGTATTTATACCCAACACAGCAGGTCTGGTCGAAGGATCAGATAGACTGATCAAAAGATCATCTATCGATCTGAAACAGCTCGAAGGATCCACATATACCTCGAAGGATGATATCCTTCGAGGTCCATCCACATCTATCGGAGGTTTATCTTTCGAGCTCATCGAAGGATCTAAACTATCCTTCGATGACACATCCTTCGACCCAAACATGTTACAAAGCATGTGTTTACTGTTTGGCCAAGTCAAACCAGGAGGATGGTTGACTTGGTCAAACTTACATCAAAACACATATTAACAAACCTAAGACGTAACCCAGACTAACACAAGACATCGTTTTGTATCATGACAAAATATAGACAAAGTACAGACATAAGTGCACCAACAAACTCCCCCTTGGCTGTAACTTTGTCTCGATTTTCGTGTCTTCAAGTCTTTGACGTCCTTTCAAGTCTTCAATGTCGGAGGATCTTTAAAGTCTTCACGTCTTGAAAGCAGAAAGTGTACCAACAAACTCCCCCTTTTATGTAGGAAGTGTGTTGACAAACTCCCCCTTAACATAAGCTCCCCCTTGAGTTATGCTCGTGAAATACTTGTTCTTTATGGGTTGAGATCCTTGTGGTGTTGATGATGGTAAGCGGCAACTCGATCATCTTCATCACTTGAGTGCCTTCACGTCGTGTCTTCATTCCGAAGCTTGTCATCGACCATGTTCTCCTTGCCTTTAGAATCTGCACATGCAAGAAATCTAAACGCGTAATGAGAACAACTGCTTGGAATATAGTAAACATAAACAAACGACACACGTGTGACCATTGTTTAACCAAACACCGTCCGACAACAGTTTGAAAGTTTAGAAAATGTACAATTTTAATCCTTTAACTTTCAAAATGTGTTAACTTCGACCATTTATGAAGGTGCAATTGTTTTCCGGCTTATAATAAGGATTTTGGGAAGGATAGACTCGAGTTCCAACATCAGTCAATCAAAAATAAACTAGAAGCAAAATCTTTTTGGATTTTATAAAGTTTATATCAAAACACACCTAAAATCTTTTTGGAATTTTTCATTTTTCAAAAGTAAAGACGGAAAGCAATAAATAAATATATACAAAGATGCAGAGACGAAAGCAATAAATAAATATTTACAGACATTCCTTTTGCGAGTTTCGAGGGTAAGAGAATCATATCAGTGTACGGTCACGCCAAAACGCTCTTGTTGTTCAATTAGTTCACATTAAGATTGTTGTCCACTTAAACTCAACTTATCAGATGTAATCATGGTGAGGGGATACGTTAAGGTATGATTTATACTTACCGACCGGTGTTCATCCACATCACGACACATTCCCGTATCAAGGTATGCACGAGGGTTCATCTTACCGGTGAGTATACCGATTATCATCTGTTTGACCGTATATGATGTGAGATTCTCACTTATTTTGAATTGAAAACAAGCCCTATGTGATATAATCACTTATTGATGAGGAACTTGATTTTCATATGCATGAGGGCACAGGAGCAAGTCCGTGAACAGGTCAGTACTTTCGTACAGCAGAGAGACGAACTTGACTCCCGGAAAAATGTGATATATTATCACTTATTTGTTTGGACATGTGATTGTTGATCACTTATTGAGGTCGAATGCAATATGTACACGTATGTATGGTATCATGGAAGATCTAGACTTGCGTCCCTGTTATTTTCGGTAAAAGATACAACCATGATACCCAGATGATAAGCAGCATAAAGACCGAATATCTCAGAACCTCGGCAATCTCTCAAACGAAATTTCGGTACTAAGACCATATGCCAATGAATGGTTCCCACCTGGTCTTCAGTCGATTTAAGTTTATATCACCCTGCACACTTTAAAATGATTGTGAGCCTACCGATACATCTTATATAGAGCTGCTTATCGTTTTTCATTTAAGGTTTAAAGAGGTTTGGACAGACCACTGATGTACTATCATATTCTCTTTTGCTCGCCAGGAAACTCATTTTTGTTTTTCTATTGTTTTTGTGTTTTTGAAAATTTTTCCATGTTTTTGGATTTTTCAAATTTGGATTTACTCCCCCTAAAATCAACAAACTAAGATAAAATTTAAAAGACACGAAGGTATTTACAAAAATGATTTTCCGATGTTGGTTAACTCATGTTTTACCTCAATGCCGTTTACCAAAATTAGGTTTTAATCAGAAATGATTTAGCGAATTTTGGAAAAATGAGTTGGCATGTCGGTAAGCGGTGCGGACCATGACAACATTGTCTGGCCAAAGAGTGCTGAACGAGATAATAATTCACAAAGCAGCTTAAATATCGACAAGTATAGGAGAGATTAGAAATTTAAAACCGTATCCTGCAAATGCTCCGTGCATTGCAAGGAATCTGAGTGCTCTCCCAAACTGGATATCCACCCGGTGTGGATTTCAAAGTCGATTTCTGTAGCTACTTCACTTAATCCAAGAAAAGTCTTCACAGCAACAAGATCATACACCTCCGGGTCCGGCTGGTCTTCCACATTGCACCAACGAAGGTCTTTGTCTTTCTCTTTCAGAAGTAGTGTGCGGTTGTTCAATCCATGCCAAGGCATCCGCACACCCAGTTGGTTTGTTCAACAAACACATTTTCTTCAATCACACCACGAAGAAATGTACACTGCACGTTTATCTTGTTGAGTATGAACTTCAGACGTGCTGCAGGTGCGTACATTTTACGTGAACCTATCCCGGGGACCCGATTAAAGCCTTGAACAATCACACTTTTGGAATGATTTTCACTTTGTCGAAGTTATCAATTTCTTTCGACGGACAACTCTGTTTCTCCTTTCTTTTTCCCTCCATCAAAAGCAACAATTTCTTCTGTCGCCTATCTTGTGCAAGGACGCTCCACTATCAACAATCTTACGACTATCGAAAGTTCCTCCTGGAATATCCTACACACTCATTCAGAGATTAGTTGGAGAGGGGGACCCAAGCCTTTGTGGACTTGGGTCGTCCTTGATCATCAAGGAAAGTGATTTCAATCACTTGATGATTAGGAAAAAGAACCTGTGGTGCTCCCCCTGATTGAATTACCTGCTTTTTCTTCCAAGCTGTTTGTCCTTTACCAGTATTTGAATTTATTGTTTTAGCATTTACTGGTTTTACAGTTTCAGACTTTGCTTGTACAGGTTTTTCTTCTTTGACCTCTGATTTTAAGGCCTTTTCAATTACCTTTTGATTCTTTTGTTTTAACTTCTTTTCCCTTTCTTTCAAGACACGCGGGTCTTGTTTCGGGGAAACTGATCGTTTTCGGTAATCGATTTCTTGGGGAGCACTCGTTTTTGACTTCAGCTTTTGCACGTGTGGGCAATATCTTACAATATGCCCAACTGTCCCACATTCAAAACATGTTCTCCGCTCTACAAACTTCGGAGAAACATGTTGATGACCAGATGGAGAACCAGACAATGAACTTTGTGATCTAGACGTGCTTGGACCTAAATCACATCCGTTGGTGTGTTGGGTGTAATTATTCTGATCATTTCGTTTTAAAATTCTAACTTGTTTTACAAAATCAACATTAGATTTATCCTGAAATGTTTCAAGTTTGTCTGAACCCGTGGATCCAACAAAGTTCATTTTCGGTTCTCGTTTCTTAACAGGAGCTCTTTTGTTTTGAACCTTTTGTTGTTGAACCTTTGGTTGTTCAGTCTTAGGCTGCTGAACTTTAGGTGCTTGAACATTCTTGTTCTGAGCCTTCTTTCCCTGTACCTTGCCCTTTCCGGAGTTGACTTGTTGTTTTCGCTCAATTGGTAGTTTTTGGTTTCCGTATTGTTTTCTAATTTGTTCACACGGAATTGGATCACATTGAGTGACAGTAACTTTGCCACTCTTGTTCCCCAAAAACTTATCAGTGCATCCTTCAAAAATTTGCTCAATTAAATCTTGATTTACATTTTTAATTGGAAAATCTTTGTTAGAGTAGATTTTGCTATCTCCTTTGAGCGTGTACAACAAGTTATTCTCTTCACTGCTAGATACAAGGGACTCCATTGCTTTTGACATTTCAGTCTTACTCGGTTTCACTGGTGGATCACACAGGATGTGATTCTCGATTGGAATATCTGTTGTAACCGAGTTAGACTATTGTTTCACAATTTCTTCAGATTCATCATCCGAAGAATCAGCATCCTCAACAATGGGAGGACTCTGTTCCTTAACACACGATGAATCTGTCTCATTCTCAGATTCAGATTCTGATTGACCCGAGGATGATGTACCAGTTGTGAACCCGAGGCCTGCTGCAAAGTCATCTAGATCGAGTGGCACAGTAGGTTCAAAACGGGGCATATCCTCGTCATCAGGCAATTTGGAGTAATTGTGATTCATTGGGGGAGGACATGATTTGAATCCAATACATATTTTATCCCCCTTTTTCTTTTGAACGTCAATGATGTGATCCAATACATAGCGGGAATTGGAATAGCTTTCCAATTTCTACTTAATTGTCTCACATTCACATCGAGCTGTTGCCAACTCTACCATTTGCTTTTCAATTGTGTCAATAAGATTATTGTTAGCATGTTGTTTTCGCAAAACAGCCTTTTGTAATTCTGAAACATCATGTCTTAATGACGCAATTGTTGCTTTAAATTCCTTTTCATTTCTGGTTAAAAACAAGTTAGCTTCAGTTGCTTTAGAAAGATCTACAATCAATTCTTGATTGTGTTTGTATGTGATTTCAAACTGACTTTCCTTTTCAGCATATTTAACATTTAAGTTATCACAATTTTCACAACTAACTACAGTGGGTTCATCGACACATACCTGACTTGATGAGCTGTCGACATTAGCCATAAAGGCTGAATGGAGGGAAGACGAAGAGTAAGCAGCTTGATCCACCAAAATAGATCTTCTTTCAGTTCCTGCTGCAGCTTCTTCCAAAAGCTCATCAACATCTGCATCGACTGACGCACTAGATGTCTCATTCACATGATCATTGCCTGAAGTGGAGGATTCTTCATCTGAGCTTCCACTATAACCAGAACTGTTTTCATCTTCAGAGGATTCATCACCATTAGTGAAAGATTCTCCACCACTGGCGTGCTTTAAATCCTTTACGACTTCAGCAAAACATGCTGTTCCACCATTTCCTCCTTCTCCAAACTGAAGGTTCCAATTGCAGATTTCATCAGCTTGAACAACCAATCCTCTGTGGGAATTAGTGTTTGTGGATCCAGATGCATTTCCTCCAACGGGAACTATTGATCTGTCAGAATGTTATGGCTGTCCTTGATTCCTGAAGGGATTCTGATTTCCTTGCTTAGGTGGTTTCTGACACTCCCGCTTGAAGTGACCCTTTTCACCACAATTGAAGCAAGTGACAGCATTCTTATCAAAACCATACTTGGTGTTGTTGTTGCTATTCAAGTTGGTTCTTCCCGTCCTTTCCATAAACTCCTTTGCTCTTCGAATTGCACTAGCAAGAGCCCATTTGATATCCATCATTTCAAACTCTTCTTTATCCACTTGCTGATAATCTTCATTGGTTAGATTGATATTCCCAATCTGACCTGCTACCAATCCACTATAAGCACTAACCAAAGTGTTCAACATCTCCATATGCTCCTTGGCTATTTCGACACTGACTTTGGAAAAGTTGGAAGTGTCTAATCTGACTGTGTTCGGATTGGAAGTGGCTTGAAAGTTTGAAGAGCTCCCATAAAATCCTTGCTGTTGCGGTTGTTGCTGCTGAGCTCTGCTTGAATACATTGTCGTGTATGCTGAAGGATCAAACTGATTTGTTGTGGAAGGTCCGGTGTTTGAGATGAAGGCTGTTTGAAGCTTCGCATGTTGAGAGGCTGGTTTTTCTCCACTGATACCTCCTGCAATCCCATAGTACATCTCTGGATTTTGAGAAGTTAGTGTTCTTTTTGCCTTAAGCTTTTCTTCTACATCCTTGTTCTCCAATTTTTGAATTAACTCATAAACGGTGATTGTGTCTAGAACACCATTTTCTTTGAGAATCTCAAGATAACTGCTCCACTTTGCTGGTAAGCTATCAGCGAATCTCTTCACCATTTCTTGTGGAGTGGCAGTGACTCTAAAAGCAAACATCTCGCTCAACAAGTGATGGAACCTTGTAGATAACTCTGCCAAAGTCTCATTCTCCATACACGTGAATCCTTCAAACTCTTTCTTCAGTAATTCTTGCTTGATCTTTCTAGATTGAGCATTTCCTTCACATCGTAACGTGAGCATATCCCACAAGCTTTTAGTAGTCGTGCAGTAAACAAACTGGTGGCAAATGTCTCTGTGAAGAGCTTGTGTGAGAATCATGAATGCTTTCTTTTCTAACTCAAATTTCTTCTTATCATCTTCAGACATAGTGCTGTAAGTTTGTGGATTAGATCCTGCAACTTCCAAATCATTGTCAAATGCGGTGAAGAAGCACATCCATAGATCTTGACCTTGCCCCTGAACATAAGTTCTCAGCCTTTCTTTCCACCATCCCCAATCATTGATGTGATTTAGCTTTGGCGGTTTTGTGCTTGTACCAGTTTCACTGTCGTTCTGCATCATAGATTGAATGCTGCTGCTTTGATTTGTGACCAATGCTTATTGATTTGCAGTTATCATTGCAGCTTGAGGTGGGGCAATAGCCTGCATCCATGCAGTTTTGTTGAAATCTGGCGCAGATTGCGTAGCTGACGATTGTGGAGACAAAGTTGTTTGAGTCCACGCGGTTGGATCCCACTGACTGTTTGTAGCTGATGATTTTGGAGTCAAAGTTGTTTGAGTCCACGCGGTTGGATCCCACTGACCGTTTGTTCCCATTTTATAAAAATTAATATATTAAGTGAAAATTGATTTAAAATTTGAAAAACAAGTTTTCCCTTTTTTAAAATTTAATTTTCACAAACTATGTTAATATCTCGAAGGATAACAACCAGCCGAAGGATTCTTGATCGAAAGACCTGAAAAACACAAACTTGTTAAACTTAAACAGGCAAGGATCGAAGGATCAAAACTTGTTCGAAGGATCAACAGTGTTCGAAAGATCACTGTTGAGTTTCGAACAATTGATTTCGAAAGACTCTCCAATCGTAGGATCCTTATCTTTCGAAAAAGAGCTGTAGATCGAACGATATATCCTTCGAAAAGATTCCTTGGATCGAAAGATAAGTCACAGACTTCGAAGGATGTTCGAAGGATGATTATCTATCGAACCTCCTATGATCGAAAGATGATCTTTCGACTTCGAAGGATATCTTTCGAACTGCACTGACACAGTTGACAAAAAGGTGACAGGTTGGTGAAAAGGTGACGAGTTGGTAGAAACTTTCGGCAGAAGGTATGCTCAGGCCATACTTTCTGCCAAAACCAGATTTGAACAAATAAAATATTGCCAAGTAAAACAAGGTTCTGAACCAGAAACCGGTCACCGGAGCAAGCCGGAATTTGGCCGGAAAATACCAACTTTCTTAAAAACAAGTTTTTAAGTTACCCAAACCGCCCTTTAACACACCCGGATAGTTTAGAACACGTTTTAACGTCTGAAAAGGCGAGAAAAACCATAAAAACGGGTGCTAAACCAGTGAGTTTTGTCCAAACACTCCAAAGTCTTGTATAAACTCGGTTTTTAACAAGGAAAAGAGCCACGGCTCTGATACCACTTGTAGGTCCCTCGGAGGTTGAGGTAAAACCTATTCCTTGTTATGACTAACACACTAGCAAGTGCGGAATCCAAGCTAGCATGCAAACCGAGATAGAACAAGCACAAACACAACACACAATCTTCACCGATTAACACCACATGTATTAATACGTATGAAAGGTTCGGTTACAAGCTCAATGTTTACAGATGTATCCTGTAAACTCTCAAAGTTCTCTCGTGTGTGTGTGTTATCTATTCTTGTGTCTCTCTTGCTCTCTAAAAAGAAATGAACACACTACATGGGTATTTATACCCAACACAGCAGGTCTGGTCGAAGGATCAGATAGACTGATCGAAAGATCATCTATCGATCTGAAACAGCTCGAAGGATCCACATATACCTCGAAGGATGATATCCTTCGAGGTCCATCCACATCTATCGGAGGTTTATCTTTCGAGCTCATCGAAGGATCTAAACTATCCTTCGATGACACATCCTTCGACCCAAACATGTTACAAAGCATGTGTTTACTGTTTGGCCAAGTCAAACCAGGAGGATGGTTGACTTGGTCAAACTTACATCAAAACACATATTAACAAACCTAAGACGTAACCCAGACTAACACAAGACATCGTTTTGTATCATGACAAAATATAGACAAAGTACAGACATAAGTGCACCAACATTAAGCGTGATTTCAAGACTTTGGGCCAAAAGTGTAAACATGACGAAACTTGCTTTCACAGTGATATTTAACGAACCCGAGCATAACGGAGTTTGTTTATACATCCTTGGGCCCCAAGAAAATAATTACAAGGGTCTCTATTGCCAAAGATCATGTTAAAAAGGGGCTAAAACGAGCAGGGACTGAAACTGCCAGCTTTAAAACCTGTTTTGCCAGTTCTACCGGTCCACGCGGCCCGCGTAAGAATCCCTTAGTTCTTACGCGGCCCGCGTCAGCGTGCCCAGATCAGATTAATGCTGCCAGGTGCGGGTTTGGCCAGTTCCACCGCCTTAACCTCAAAGATATCGACCTAGGGAGCTGTAAGTCGGTTTAAATGAGTAGCTAGGACACTTGGGTCGATCTTGGAGCCTCCTATTACACTTGGAAGTGATCTAGCTTCAAGAATTTGGCTATATAAAGAGCCTTAGTTCTTGTGTTTTGAAACACATTTGCAACATTTAATTTGTGGGACTTGCTCTGGAGCTTCCATCAGTAGAAGAGGATCACCAAGTGTAGAAAAGCTTGCTAGGACCTTAAGTAAGCTTCTAATTACTTGTTTAGTTGTCTAATTTAGCTTAATTACTCTAAAGTCAAACTTAGCGTAAAATTAGTTTGACTTTCGTTTTAATTACATGTGGCTTAACCACTGATCAAATTGAAAGCGGTTATAAGACCACATTAGTGTAGGTGATTAACCCTTAAAAGGGCACCTCCTAATTAACTCGTTTGACTGGTCAATTATCGGGTCAAAGTAGTTTGACAAAAAGTCAAACTGGGCAGAATGTTTGAATATGATTAAAATTAATAAACCAGAGGTTCTAAATTATATTCTAACATTTTAATAACTTGGTAATTAATATTAAAACATGTTTTATCAGTCCTAACCCGACAATTAATAGTCTAAGGTCAATTATTAACCGAAAGTCACAAAAGCTTGACTTTTGCTTTGACTTTCAGTTCTGACCCGTTTAAGCTTAATTGACCCTTGTTTTAAGCTTCCATTAGGACCACACTACTTAGTAGTATAATCCCCTGGAGTTATATTACATAGTACCTAATGGTTTGAATTATATGCACTTGATCGTAATTATGTTTAATAATGTCATAAACGCCCTTTTTACTTACAACTGAGATTTTTAACAACGTGATTGGATTAAAACCTTTGCTACTGATATTTAGACATGTCCTAAAAATTTGACACCAATTGGAGGTCTAAAATGGGAGTTATGCTCAATAACGTAATTAAGGGACTTTTTAGTACTTAAATGGCGTAATTAGTATGAAGCCTATCTAAACCCGATTTTTAACACCAAACTTCATACCTACTGATGTAAAATAATATTTTGGGAATTTTTAAAGATTTTTAATTATTTTTAGATTGAGCATAACATAGGATTATAGCTTAATTTCGGTAAATGCTGGTTTTACCCTTTTCATGCATAAAATGAGTTTTACATAACTTTTTACTGCCAAACCTTTTGCTACTGATTTTATATAGTAAATAAAGTATTTTGAACTTTGTAAACTGATCAAAAACTCAGATTTACTATTTTAACCCGAATACCCTTTTAAACCGATTTTTAAGCGTTTTTAGTACATAGTATGGGTCAAAACTATATTGGACATATAAAACTCATTACCCACTGATGTTTTAAGATAATTTATATAATTATACAGTAAGTTAAAGTTTCAAAACTCAGAAGTCTATTTTTGACCTTTAAAGCATATGTAAAATTACCAAAATGCCCCTACGGGACATAGTTTGGATATATAAGATAATTTTCACATATATAAACTATCCTACTGTTATAACATATAAAAATACATGTTTTTGCTGATATAACCAGGTCTGAAACTCAGTTGCATAATTAAACTCTTTTATGGGCATTAAAATTACCAAAATGCCCTTATGGGACTTATTTTGGTTTAAATAAAATTTTGGGCATATATGTTAATATTTTACTGATGTATTAACATATTTTAAGCGTAATAATGATTAAGACCTGTATATAATTTATTTGGTTACCCGTTACGCAATTACGCGTTCAGATCGGCTTATGTGACTAGTTTACATAAAATAGTCGAAACGGGTCAAACCTTTTCATTTAATCCTCAATTTCCAGAATGTATTTAGTTTACCCATATTATACAAGTATCCAAGCTTGTCGGGTCTAAATCTCATTCTATTCCGTTCTCCGCTTAATCTAGCGTTTAGAACCTTAAGGTTTCTTTCTAGCTAGCCGGTCTAAGTCCTTGACTAAAGTAAAGACCCGTTAGCATCCTAATAGGTTAATAAACCTTCTATACAGATTAAATAGCTTCCGGTAGAAGGTGCCTTCGAAAAGCTTTAAGATTTTACTGCTAGCATCAGGTAAATACTTTTAACTTATTTTCCCTATACGGGTTTGGGATATGGTATTATAATAATACCACTTGGTCGGGTATGAAATCATTTAATCGGATTGTGATTAATAAATTACATAACCCGTTTTAATCTGTCTTGTTTGATTACATAAGCATTGGGGGTTAACGACCGTGTCCTGGATATCCTCGGCTCATTTATTTAAAAATGGCCACGACCTATGCACGGGGTGTAGGCATACACCTGACAGATGCAAATGCTAAATATAAACCCACATGTTGGGGATAACTCCTTTGTGGGTTCTACAAGTGGTGAGTCGGTTAATCATGACCGGCTTCCAACCGGCCCCAATTGTATGACAAACATATAAATCTGTATACAAGATTATATTTAAATAATTGTCCCAAGTTATAAAAGATTTTGTGCCACGTGCATTCAAATCAATTTTTAAACCTTTTCAAAAGAGTCAGTTAATTGTATTTACCAGTGTAAACTGACGTATTTTCTTAAAGACTGATTGACAGGTACCTCTCGAAATAGGCTGGAGCTATAGGGTGTCTTTAGAGGATCTTGCAAATCCATAAGATGCCTGCAGTCTGTCATTTTGTTTTCTTTGTATTTATTTATGATCCGCCTGTGGATCTTATTACATTCCAGTCTGTACTTTCATATACTCGAACACTCAGACAGTATGGTTTGTAATAGTTTATTCACCCAGACTTCCGCTATGCTATTATATTGTGTATGATGATATCAACTACGTCACGATACTCCCCGCCGGGCCCACCGGACATATGTGGAAATATCGGGGGGTGACACTATTCCATGGGCTACTACATTTTCTATAGCACTTTTATCCAAATGATTTCCGATATCGTTACTAGTGTGAATTTCTTGATTTACTTCATTCGACATCTGAATTGCAAACATTATCAAGTATTAATATCACAGAATAGTTATAATAAAACAAAGATTCAAAGCATGTTGTATCAAAATCGTCTAACATTGCAACGTATTCTTTTTATATATATTGTATCATCATACAAACCAGAATTATATATGTTAGTATATTTTAGGTTTAAGTATGCATCGAAGGTAAAACGGGTCATCAGATTGGCACACCGACTCACGGACCAAGTGGTCGAGCATGGAAAGCTACCCAAGCGAAACACTTTTGTTACTGGCGGTGAACTTTCCGAGGAGCAAGTCCGACCGGTGAAGCAACAAAACTAATATCGAGCTTCCAATGCGAAAGCTAATTCTCGTTTCATTCTCCATTTCGTTAATTGATCTACAATGCATTTCTCAAACTGAATATAAAAAATCAATATCTAATAATGCGATTTCTCGAACTGAATTGCAGAAACCCTAGATTCTTCACTCCATAAACTCGATAAGTTTCTTGATTTGGATGATATTATGCAATTTGGAAGGTGAAAAAAAAACTTAGATTCACTAAATATACTGAAATTGAATACAAGGGGCGTGTGGGGGTTGTGACGGCACCACTAATCCTCGACGTCGGAGTCTCGTATGATTACTACTTTGAACAGGTATTCCTCTGCTTCAACGACATATCAAGTCATTGTTGTGATGAGTTAGTGGATTTGTAAGAGATTTTAGAGTTGATAAATATTTGGGGTTTAATTGAGGTGGTATTTTCTATCACAAAGTATTAAGATGGAGATGTTTGTTTTCCTGGAAAAGAAACAACGGGAGGGTTATTGCCTGAAAAGAAAGGGTGAGTGGGGTGGGCTGGGGTTTGGTAAATTATGGGCACACTTGAGTTTAGATTATTAATTAAGTTTTTCTTTTAGTGTTTGATTATTGTTTTTATTAGTAAGTGTATATTTGTCATTTTACACACACTTAACCAGAAAACTTAACGACCATCCAACGTAGGGACTATCCGAGTAGCAACTAGTCAAACCATTGGGAGCAAGAGTGTAATTTTAAAAAAATTGGGACTAAAGGTGAAATTTTGCAAAATCACAGGGACTATTCGTTCATTTTACTCAAAAACCTATTAAAGTATTCGGTTTATTCAAATATCCGAATAATCTGAATATTTTTAATACTAGATGATACCATACCATACCATACCCATACTATACTATAATATACTGTCTTATACTACACTATACAATACAATACAATATTATACTATACTATATGATACGATACGATACTATACTATATGATACGGTACTATACTATAACATATTGTACTATACGATACAATACGATATTGTATTATACCATACTATACTATCTAATACGGCATGATTTGTTGCCATACTATACTATACTATATCGTACTATACTATACAAACCATACAATTTTATACCATACCATAGGATGCAATGCAATACGATATCATACCATGGTATGATATGGAATCGTATGGTGACAGAAAGGAGGATAGAGTGATTTTATAGGAACATATTTAATGAAAATACATTTTTTAACATGTTAACATCCATGTAGATGTGAAATGTAATGTTTAACACGTCAGCTTCCAAGTAGACATCCACAACATCATAGACTAATAAGGGTAGACCTCAATTAGAAAAAGTCTGTTGGAAAACAATATGTTAAAAGTTGAGACTTTCATAATACATATTGTTAGTTGGGACTGTTGTCGACCAATAGGTAATAGTTGTGATTATATAAATCCAATAATTTTTATAAAGTAAAGATAATTGAGTAATTTAATTTATATTCATTTTGTTGTTATTTTACTTTATTTATACTTAACCAGCTGGGGTAGCCCAGTTGGCCACCGACACCCACCTCTTACCAAGAGGTACCGGGTTCGAACCTTGGGGCGAACAAAGTACCATCAAAGGGTCGGCTCGGCAAGGGTATTTACTGCCAAGCTCAGGCTTGTCGGGTGGCGGCCTGGGAGAGGTTATCCCCTCCGCGGTCAGGGGCACCGTGCATTACCCTTTTTACTTTATTTATACTTACGTTTTTTTTTTTTTTGTTAATTAGAGTTTACTACATATATAATTATTAAGTATACAATTATAAGGAACACATTTCAACGAATAAAGTTGTACAATAGAAAATATATTTTAGTATTATAAACTAAAATGATAATTGATCATAAAAGTATTTAAGTTACTGTTGTTAGTCCAAAATCATAACATAATATAGATCATCACAATTGTTCCTCATGAAAGCATCCTGCGACCCCTTACAAATGTAAAAGAAAAAAAAAAGGCTCTCACTATCTGCACACTCAGTTTGCCTATCTGCACACTTAGGGTTTACATAGCGTTAACCCTATACGCTGCGTATTGAACTCTACGCAGCGTATGTAAGGGGTAGGTACACGACCAGACAGTCAAACCTAGTACCATGTCAAATCAGTCTGACATACGCTGCGTATTGATCAATACGCAGCGTATACTGGTAACCCTATACGCTGCGTATTGACCTCTACGCAGCGTATGTCAGACTGATTTGACACCGATACGATGTTGTTTAGGTACGTGAATATGCTAACTGAGTTAGTGTTTGAAAATTGACAAAAATGGTCCCTGTACTGTTCAGTTAAGTATGCTAACTGAGTTAGTGTTTAAAGAAGAAATCTTTATATGAAAGTTAACCTGGCTAAAACATTCAGTTAAAATAGTTTCAATAATGACCATTTAGTCCCTGAAGTATGAGTTTCATAAAATGACCAAATATTAACGTAACTTTTTTTTAGCGTTTCATGTCTCTAACTGATTTGAAGAATTGGGTACAAGAAACGGGAAAGAAGTATGGTTACGTAATTGTTACCCGCTACGCAGCGTATATAAAACAGCTGCAAATTTGGGGTCATTTTGGTAGGTTTGAAGTGACAAATTTTTGCCAGGTTTAAATACGCTGCGTATAGGTCAATACGCAGCGTATACAAACCTGGCAAAAATTTGACACTTCAAACCTACCAAAATGACCCCAAATAAGCAGCTGTTTTATATACACTGCGTATTGACCAATACGCAGCGTATATGAACCTTGTTTTCTGTGCAATGATTGGTTATAAGGCACTGAGATCTATGGTCTATCTACGCTGCGTATTGACCAATACGCAGCGTAGATAAACCCTAATTTTGCTAGGGTTTGGTGTGCCAATAGGCACACTCAAAAAAAAAAACATATCACGGCCTCCTGGTTTTTAAAATCTTGATTCGGTCACTAATCACATCATATAGCGTGCAGAGTAAAAAAGTTTATTTATAATCTGCTTAATTCACTATCTTAAACTTAAATTAAATTATTTAACGTTAATGTATAATGTGTAATCTAATTTCTAATTTATTATCAATTTATTTATATCGCTACTCAAAAAGTTAAGTTTATATTCAACTACATTACCATATGTTTATTGCTTTAGTAAGAGATATATTAATTTCTTAAATCTTTTATGAGGTAACGGAGACGACGGTGATGGTGGTTACCATGGTGATGGTGGTGGTGCTCCAATAGTGGTGAGAAAAGGGGGAAAGAGTGAATTTATAAAAACATATTAAAAAATATGGTTTTAAGCACGTCATCTTCCATGTAGACATCTGCATCATCATACAAAAACCGAGTTCTCAGTTAACAAAAGCTCGTGAGTTCTCAGTTAACAAAAGCTCGTTAAAGAATAATATGTCGAAAGTTAGGATTATTAAAAGAGTTAAATGCTTGGTTGGTCCCTGTGGTTTGCAAAAATTGCAGACTTGGTCCCAAAACTTTACTAATTACACGCGTGGTCCTCAAACTTGTCAAAAATGCACTCGGTTGGTCCCTAGCCCTAACATCAGTTAAATTTCTCAGTTAACTATGTGTGAAATGACTATATTACCCTTGAACACTTAAAAACCTAAAACTAAAAATTAAAAAATTAAAAAACCCATCATCTTCATCACCACATCATCTTCATCACCAACCCATCTTCATCACCAACCCACAAAGTTCCTGCTCTCTCTCTCTAAAAATCTGGTCACCACTCTCTCTCTCTAAAAATTAAGCAGGACATCTGGTTACTGCTCTCTCTCTCTAAAAAATTAAGCCGCACAGAAGGTCTGTACTCTCTCTCTAAAAATCAGGTGTTATCGAAGCCGAAACAGCCGGCGACGGAGATCAGAAGCGAAGGATAGCGCTGTCGCTCACGGCGGCGGCGGTGGAGGCACAGGCGGGTCGCCGGAAAGACGACCAGCGTCGATCGGACCCAGGAGAGATCGAGAGAGAGGAGATGGGTGTGTGCTTTGTCGGATTCACAGCGTAGATTGGACCATCCGCCCTGTTTGGGTGTCAATCGGTCCCTTAAATCCCTAAAGAAATGCAGCTAACCTTCTTGGTGGTCGGCGCTGATGGTGATGGCTGGCACTGATGGCGGCTTCAAGGTAAAAATGGAGGTGTTCAGATTAAAGGTTTGGTGGGATTAATTGGAATAAAAAATGCATCATCAGTTATTGTTCGAATTTGCTTTTGATTATGAAGTTTACCTGCTTATTGTTGTTGTTTTTAAATGAAAGTAGATAGAATCTGATGTTATGAGTTAGTTGTGTTAAGAAAGTTAGGGTTTTTTTGTTGCTTGCTGGAGGAAATTGTGTGTTTATGAACCCTAATTTTAGTTGATGAAACATGAATTGGTTTAATTTAGGGGAAATAAATGCTTTTGGTGTAAAATAGGAGAGAGGTTTATGATTTCCACAAATGGGTTTCAACAAGATCTGATTTTGAGCTTACAGACGAATCTTTAGCTTATGATGGGGTGTGGGTTTGTGATGAAGATGATGATGGTGATGGTGATGAAGATGATGGTGTCCTACTGATGAAGATGATGATGGGTTTAACCAAGTCAAAAGTAAAACTAAACAAAAATTATAAAGAGAGTTAATAGGCAAGGGTATTTTGGTCATTTAACATGGACTTAACTGAGAAATTTAACTGATGTTAGGGCTAGGGACCAACCGAGTGCATTTTTGACAAGTTTGAGGACCACGCGTGTAATTAGTAAAGTTTTGGGACCAAGTCTGCAATTTTTGCAAACCACAGGGACCAACCAAGCATTTAACTCTTCTAATTTTCGATCTAACAAAAAATTATATGAAATTTAGTTAATCCATGATCCGACCTGATCAAATACGAATCGATTGAAAAAAAATTATTATATATCAATAGAAAAACATCACCTAAAAACTTTTGCACCAATGAAAAAAAAATTTTGAATCCATCACTATTGTTATAGTAGGAAAATATCCATGCTGCATGGACCATACATGCGTTTACTTTAGGTCAAGCTTAGGAAAACAATGCATTTACGACACTTCCAACAAAATGTACACTATGCGGAGGTCCCTTGAGAACGAACGTAGAAGAAACTTTCAACTTGTAAATAAATATCTTTCTACAGTTCTACTTCTTTATTTATACACGCTCATGTGTGTGTATATATATGTTGGATCCCGCTCTACTGAATTAAAAAAAAAAAAAAAAAAAAAAAAAAAAAAAAAAAAAAACAAAACAAACAAACCTCTCTTTTCATTCACAATCTCCCATAATGGATTCAGATTCAAAAACTCCTGCGGAAGTAATGATGCCATGGGTGGGCTTGTATGTTGCTATAGCATCTTTGATATGCACCATTGCAATGGCAGCTGATGCCATCCATGCAGTATGGCAATGGAAGCTCTGGTTTCCAAATAGATTTTTCACTCTCAATGCTGCAACAATCACACTTATCGCAATTGCAATGAAGCTACCGGTGGATCTAAGTACTGATCTTACTTACGAAAAGAATGTAAGCATGTTTTTCTTGGTCACCATGTTAGCCAACTTTCTCCCATCTTTAGGGCTTATGGATGACAAAGAGCTTCTAATGAACATTGTGGCCTTAGCTATCCTCTTGATCACTATTGTTGTAAATCTGGGGATCCAAATTTATTTGCCATCATCCTCGTTTTTAGAATTCATTCCAAACCTTATTTTTATATTTCCCCTTCTATGGCCATTTTCGGTAGCTTTGACAGTTTTATCAATGAGAAAAAAGTTAGAACACAGGTATAACGAGTCACAACAACTAGTTTCAAGTCATCAAGAGAAAATGTTTTCCGCTGAGGAACTCAAACTTTATGTTAAAAAGTACTGGATGATGACAGAAACTCGAAACCCTCAGTTTGTAATAGCTTGCTCACCAGTTTCTTCTGCCTTTGGGGTTATATGTGTACTCTTTGCTTTGTCTTCAAGTTTA
This sequence comes from Helianthus tuberosus, assembly GCA_030545235.1. Classification (NCBI taxonomy): domain Eukaryota; kingdom Viridiplantae; phylum Streptophyta; class Magnoliopsida; order Asterales; family Asteraceae; genus Helianthus; species Helianthus tuberosus. Next base: position 25,785 of record JARYGA010038159.1, on the reverse strand, counting down.
GTTTTAATAGATATTATAAAGTACAAAGAATATGATTATCAGGATGAAGATTCGGACTATAAGTGGTCACTCATGATAATTCGTATCGTGCAGTTAGTTGGGGTTGTTGTAGGCAGTATTGCACCGATTTTAAGATGTTTCACGTCTATCGGTCATTATAGTCTCTCAAAGAAATTAAGCAAGAACCATTTAAACGTGTTCCGGGTTGAAAAACACTGGATCGAAAGGCTTCAGCATTGGAAACGTAACCATGTTCATTCACATATTCCAGGCCGTTATTTGAAGATCGTTTTTCATTATGTGAAAAACGCCTTTTTAAACTTTTGTTTAGCACTTCATATTGTGGTTCTGGTAATATGTAAAACAATAGTTCTTGTTCCGCGAGCTTTTCTTATCTTACTTTCCTGTTGTTGGTATTTATTTAAGTCCTTTTTGGAATGGCTTAAGAAGGTGGCAATCACGTCTAATGGCAACATGAGCTCAGAAATAGAAGAATATGCTAGATATGTTGTCCAAATTGAGGAGGAGGCAAAACTTTCAAAAAGAATATTAAGAAATACGCTTCGTTCTATAACGCAACTTCTTAATGCAGAAAAGGAGCCGCGTAATCTTTTGATGCTTTTAGAGAAATCTAAAGGATTCATTGGAGTAGTAGAGTTTGACAATGACCTTGTTCAACCTTTATATCCAGAAGAAACCCACAATTGTTGGAGCCTTGTAGTAGTAACATTGACAACAATTGCTATTGCACTTCCTAACATTGCAAATGTTCATTTCAAGGGGCTTCTTGCCGGCATGAGTGAAGCCCTCAAGATCGTAAGACATATTGAAGATTCTCTCAACGCAGATGGTGAACTAGTAAGTGCAATAAAATCGGCAAGAAGGGTGTGGAAAGAAGTTGAAGTATACCACAAATGGCTAAAAATCGATCTTCAAAATAAGGCTCACAAAGATAAAACATCTAAAGAGATCCTTAAATGGTTGGGAGATGAAGGAGAAAAAATTATGAAAAGGTTTATGAGTAGCAAAAAGTCAAGTGTAGATCGTTCACCTTATAAGTTCGTACTTGCAAGTTCCATGTACAGGATTAGCACGAGCATTCTATTGCACTTGAATGCACAAGAAATCTCGTTGAATGATGAAGACCTTTTTGAATGGATATCAGCTATAATTGCGGATATTTTATTCGCGTGCTTTACCAACTTGCCACATGTCATAAAAATGAAGTGTCACCAGAATGAAATACAGAAAAGGGGAGATAACATCCGAATCGCAGCTCAACTTCTTGGTAAATCTAAAGAGATTCTTAAGATTCTTGAAGCACGTACACTTCCTGACATAGATCAAGACTCGATGGCATACATTGATAAGTGGCGTGTACTTCCCAAGATTCAACTAACCAATGGTGGTGCTTCTACAAATGAGATATACCAAGATCATCATGTTGTGGAGCTCTTGGCTAGTGTGTGAAGCTCCTCGTGGATTTGGCGTTGGCATTTGTAATTTTAGTGTTTTGATTTTAAAACTTGAATGTTCTTTAGTTTTTGTATTAACTAAAAGATGTTTTAAATTTGATTTTCCGTTGCTAAGAACCATTATAGTCTTTTAACCTAATTGATATGATGATGTCCAATTGTAAGGTGTCTAGTTTATGGCTTTACATAGTAGTAGTTGAGCCATTTATGGTTTTGAAAAACCCACATCATGTGGAAAAAAAAAATCCTTCTTTTGTCAAACTTCCCCGGAGCCTATACTGTCTATATACTAGGCTCCAGTGTTAATCTAGGCCGGTAAACATCGCATGCACTGTCTTTATTCTATGCTTTGGCGCGGACCCAGCCACTACTACATAAATAGGCATTTGCTACGGCCAAATCCGTAGCAAACACCCATTTTGCTACCGAATTGCTACGGATTTGGTCCGTAGCTACAAGTCCCGTCGCTAATTTATTTGCTACGAACTTTAGCTACGGAAATTATGTTTGCAACGACTTTAGCTACAAAAAAAGGCGTCGCTATTTTAGCAATGGATTTGCTACGAAACAGATTGCTACGGAATTTCGCTATGAAATTTTAGCTACGAATATTTTTTGCTATGGAATTTTGCTATGGATTTTTAGCTACGAGTGTCTTTAGCTATAGAATTTTGCTACTAATATTTAGCTACAAAGTAGTTTTTGCTACGAATGTTGGCTACGGAAAATTGCTACGTTTTCCAACCATTTTTGCTACAGAACTTACTATGGTTTGGCTACGGAAATTTGCTATCTTTTGCATTTTTTTTGCTACCAGTTCCGCTATAGAACTTAGATATGAATTCACAATGATATGACTACAGAATTTGTTCACTTTTGCTACCGATTTTATATTACTTTTTTAATTTTCATTCCCATAATTATTATATTCGAATCTCAGGTAAATATAAAAATCATACCACAGAAAAAATATCCATACCAAATAAAAATAAGATATCAATTTCTCTAACTATTTTTTTTTTTTGAACGGCAATTTATAACACAATAAAATACACATTATCCAAATACTACAATGAATTTCAACATATATTAAGTTGGTGAAAATTTGTCTTCAATCTTCTCCAACATAGCATGTTTAGTTTTCCACTCCAACTCTGCCGTTTGATAATCCAAGGCACCTACAATTAATAAATTAACACACCATCATTAATAGCACATTAATACCAACTACATGAGCTTATCATGTAAAATTATAAATTGTATTAAACGTTTAATAGAATACCTCTTTGTAACTTCTCGTGATCATCATAGTCAATACACATTATTCTTAATGAGATCCAAAATCCATGTTTTGCCTTCAGATGCAAATATAAGCTTGCCAAACCTGGTTCACTTGCAAAAAATAAAAAGAAAAAGGAAGTTATTGTACGTCACTTGAATAATCATCTCTTAACTATTAAAAATTTGTTCCTTGAATGCAATGATGATATTGTACTAACCACACGTAGGTAAGGTCACAAAGAAAGCATATGGCTGCAAAAAAAAAATCAAAAATCAATTAAAAAAAAGAATTGTGTGAGAGAGAGTTGGGTTATAAGAGTTGGGTTATAATCAACTGCTGATAGATTTTGGGTATTTACGAAGAATCAATTGTATGTTATCAACTACATAATACTTTACAATTGAAGTTGAATTAACCCGACCAAGAATTAAACAGAACTAAGATCAGCAGAAACTATATTCAAAATCGGTACAATAAAAATTATATACATGATGTACTTATTACGTAATCAATAAACAAAAAAAATATTTGATACCTCAATGGCAAATCAAGAAATCCATCAACGGAGCGTTAAAATCTATGAACAACAACCACTGCCATTGTCGGACGGTAGTCGTCGGATGGAAATGTTCGGCCGGTGATGGTTCGCATCTTGCATATTGAGGGTTGAGGGGGTTTAAATGCGTGGATTTGACGGAACTGCTTCGGAAAAGTAGGAGCGGGAAATGGGGGCGGCAAATTAGATAAGGAATTTTGAGTTTTTTTAGTTTTTTTGGTAGTGAGGGCGGCAAATTAGATTAGAAATTTTGATTTTTTTTTTCATTTTTTTGGTAATTATATTTAAGTAAGGGATATAAATAAATATAAGAACAATAACAAGCCATGGTCTAAAAAAACTCTTATGTTCCTTAACAAATAAATAGTTTTAACAAAAAAAATATTTAGTTACAACTAGTCGCTTTCCCCCATACTACGCGAAGGAAACTCGGATGGTATATGTTCGTTTGGTTCCGGTAATAGCATTCGCTTTAGCAGCTAAAACAGAAAATTAGGAATATAAAGGGATGATATGCCCAAAATGATACCGACACATGCTTAAAATCAATCGAATACCATTAAAACGAATATCAGTTGCGATAATACCGATACTGGTATCAATTTTGTTTGATCGAAATCGGTTTGGCTCGTCACGGTACTGATATGGTGTCGACACTCGTATAGTTTACAATACCTAAAAAATTACGTTTTTTAGAGTAAACTACAATTTGAGTCGCTATGGTTAACACCCAATGGCACTGTGAGTCTCGATTTGGCAAATTGAGCAATTAAGTCCTTGTGGTTGTCGATATGAATCAATAAGGTCCCTCTTGACATAAGTTGTTAGTTGACTGATGAAATGTCTAAAATACCCTTGTATTATTATTGTATATAAACGCGTATTTGATGATTGATTGCATATTGTATATGTATGATTTAAAAAAGATTGATATAAAATATGATTTTCCATTATGATCACAGTCTCATCCTTAAATATAATCCAAGTGTGGTTTGGGTGGGTTAGGACCTGTAAACCAGATCCGGGTTATGGCCCGTAAACTTGCCACGTGTTGCCTTCTCAGTTTAGAGTTTCCAATCTTTAGCTCGGTGCACTAACTTAAGGCCCACAACTCGTAGTTCACACTCTTATTCATGACCCGTAAGGTAATGGATTGGGCCTCCCTTCTACTTGTCTTTAGTAATCTCCAATTCTGGCTTGGAAATCCTTCATTTCACCTAGGAACCTTAATGGGCCTTATTAGTTTACTACAGGCAATGGTAGATCAGATATGTCTTAATTCACCATATTAAGCCTTAATGGGCCACCAAGGGCAATAATAGATAGTATATGTCTTTACAGACCATATTGGGTCTTAATGGATCACAACGTGCAATATTAGGTCACATATGTCTTAATGGACCATATTGAGCCTTAATGGATTACTACAAGTAACAGTAGATATTATGTCTTAACTTACCATATTGGGAATTATTAGTTTACGACGGGAAATGGTAGATCATATATGTCTTAACAGACCATATTGGGCCTTATTAGTTTACACTACAACAAAAATGGCTTTTTAGGACCTTTTCTGTGGGACGCTTGTAACAGAGGGTCCTAAAAAACTATTTAATAGGACTAATGAAATTTTGGGGTCCTTTTATAATATACTCTACTAAACCGGTGTTCTAGAAAACTATTTAATAGGATGGATGATTTTTTGGGGTCCTATTATCATATAATTTAATAGGACACTTAAAATGTAGATCCTAATAAAGTACTTTATAAGACATTTAATTGTTAGTGTCCCATTATGTGGTACTGTATTAGAACGCTTGATCATTTGGGGTCCTATTATAACATAACTTAATAGGACACGTTGAAGGTAAGTCATAAATGTTCAGTGTTATAGGACCCTTTCTAGTCGAAGTCATATTAGAACTTAACTTAATTGGACACTTGACACTTGGGTCTTATAACTTTAAACTTTATAGGATGGTTAATCATTGTGGTATTATTATAATACACCGTAGTAGGACACTTGATATTTGAGTCATAAAACATTAGTTTTATAGGACGCTTATTCTCTAGAGTTCTATTATAACATAACTTAATAGGACACTTGACACTAGGGTCTTATAACTTTAACCTTTATAGGACGCTTAATCATTATAGTGTTATTATAATACACTGTAGTAGGACACTTGATATTTGAGTCGTAAAACACAAGTTTTATAGGACGTTTATTCGTTAGAGTTTTATAATAACACTAGGTTATGGACCCGCTTAATCATGGCCGGTGAGTGGCGGTGGTGGTGAGAGGTGGTGGTGGTGGTGAGAGGTGGTGGTGGTGGCCGGTGAGTGGTGGTGGCGGGTGGTGGTGGCCGGTGAGTGATAGTGGTGAGTGGTGGTGAGAGGTGGTGGTGAGAGGTGGTGGTGAGTGGTGGTGGTGAGTGGTGGTGGTGAGTAGTGTTCGGTGACTGGTGGTGGTAGCGGTGCTAATAAGAGGTGGTGGTAGCGGTGAGAAGTGGTGGTGAGAGGTGGTGGTGCTGGTGAGAGGTGCTGGTGCTGGTGAGAGGTGGTGGTGGCCGGTAAGAGGTGGTGGTGGCCGGTGAGTGGTGGTGGTGGCCGGTGAGTGGTGGTGGTGGTGAGTAGTGGTGGTGGTGGTGAGTAGTGGTGGTGGCCGACGGTGGTGGTGAGGTGGTGGTGGTGGTGGTGGCCGGCAGTGGTGGTGGTCGGTGAGTGGTAGTGGTGGCCGGTTTCGATTAATCAATAATAAACGAGCCGAGCCCGAGCTTGAAAAACTACTCACTAGCCGAGCTCGAGCTTTAGAAGTAAATATCGAAACTAGCTGAGCTCGAGCTCTCTGCAAATTAAACGAGACGAGCTCAGGCTTGACTCGACTCATTAATATCGTAACTTTTACGTTCTTATGAGCGTGATATGTATTGGGCATTATAAGTAGATGGAACAATCCTGACCCAGAAGCTATTAAATGGGTTATTTTAACCCTTTTAAAAACTACAATTGGTTGTTTTGGGTTAAAAAAATAAATAAAAGGTTGAAATGAGTCACTTAAAAAGTTAAAACTTTTATTCACGGGTCACAAGTTGGGTTGATTAAATTAAAAGCACGGGGTCATATGGGTCATTAGGGTTTGAATAGAAAAACCACGGGTGAACATCATCATCTTCATCAATCACTCATCAGCGATTCAGTGATTCAGGGCATCTTCGTCTTCTCCGGCCTCCTCCGTCTCCTCCGCCACAAACCCGCCACCCTCCGTCTACAATTCAGGTATTATTTCGATTATTTTAGGGTTTATGAGTTGTTTCATGCCTTCTGTTTTCCTTGTCAACTGATAGATGTTTGATTTTAGGGTTTATTTCTATCATTTTGATTGTATTCTATGGTGGATGGCTTCTTCAACAACCACTGGTGACTCGTTCTATACAACCACCAGTGAAACAACATCGATATGTTTTTGACAACCATCAAACCCTCGTTCTGCACATCATCGCTGTGAGTTATATATTGTTTCAGTTTTTCTACATTTAAATTTTTACCACCATTGATAAAATTGCCCTAATTTTGAGTTATAGAGAAAAAAAATTGAAGGCAAAGACTTCCAAATTAGGCGTGATCTGGTGGTTTCTGTTGTAATTCCAGTTGTGATGGAACATCTAACATTTCTTTGATTCTTATAGCCAAACTAAGTGTTGGTAGGTATCATTTTAATTTCTTCTATGTTTTATATTTTAACATTTGTGTTTACTAATCAAATTCCATGATGTGTTAAAAAATATTTATTATAAAATGGTAGTTATGGGGTAATGTAAAGTATTCTGATTTTTGTGCTTGCAATTTGGAAAAAAAAAATGAGGGTAGAATAGTGTGTGGTGTGAGCATGTTAAACCTTAGCATCCCCATTTTGCTACATACCGGTACGAATTGACCAGTGATGGGTGCATGTGGATATATCATTGCTGGTACAACTAGTAAAAAATTATTTGTAATCTGGTTGCTATGGTTCACTGTTCATGGGTTATTGTGATGGAATATAAGTGAAGCCTAATGGAAGTAGAATGTATCATTAATTTCTGAGATAATATGGTTATTGGATGGGTTGAATGGTGATCGATGACCTCTTGAGTTTGTGACTAATTTGGTTTGAGTGTTATCAGTTTAATTGTCTCATGTGTTATTTTATTCTAATATTACTAAGGCTTGTGAGACAAAATATTTTGATTTTTAGATGTCATTGATTATACCACTTGGGTTCACAAGTAAAAGCTAAATTTGTAGAATACACATTCAAGTATTAAATTTGACCAAATTTGTAAAGTAGTATCTTGTGACTGGGATATATTTTGTTTTACAAATTCATTCCCAATTCTTAAGGCATGCTCTACTGCTCTAGTAAGATCTATACATAGTGACATTTTAGCTATGTGAAAAGAAGTGACTTGGTAAAACTATTCGACTATATTTTTTTTGGATTTTGTTTTTACCAAAAGCCAAGATGATGTGTTTTTACGTTAATTGTCATTTTGATATGTAATAAGGGGATAACATTATCATGGAGAACTTCAGTTTTAATGGATTCCCAGATTGAAGATTGATTAAAGTGTTGGTTTTTGTTAATACTGTGAGGGTTTTAATGATCATTTATATCTAATGGATCAACATTTGCAACTCATTAACTTCGACTATCACATAAGACATGCATATCTTTGCATTAAATAATTGCTTTTTGCATGGTTAGATGAATCCTTTTTGTATGGTTTGTGATTTATGATTTGGTAGGTACATTGGTCAACTGTATTATTGTAGGACTTGAAGGTTGTGGATTTGGAACTACATATCTTATGTGTATGCACGTATGATTTAGTATATACATATGTACACTTGCGTTTAAATTTTAAGGTTCATTTTATTAATATAACATTATATTTTGCTAGGTAATTTCTGCGGTTCCGGTTGCAAGTATTAATTGAAGACGTTGGTTTGGGTTGCAAGTATGAAGATACCAGGAGAAGTTATTGTATCACTTTCATCTTTAGAGATATATGTATTTATCTTACTTCGAAACTTTTGTAATTTTATGTTACTTTGAAACATTTGTAATATAAGATCTTGGATTATCTTCTCTAATTTTAATCTAATTTTCTTTTAGTATATTTTATTTTTATTTTTAGATAATTTGTTTATAATGGAACCGCATTTTATAGCCAATTTAACCACATTATTTGATCAATTCTATACTAGTGACGCTATTTGAGTTGTCTATAGACATATTATGCGACCATAAAATTGGTTTCATAATCTTATTAGGTATATTAGGACTCTTTTCTTGGTACTAAATTAACTATAATGTTACATCATAAGGGTCCTATCAATTAATTTCTAAGGACGCTTTTAAATGTATCAAAAGATTAAAAGTATGTAAGCACATATTAGAACAACGTAAAAGTGTCCTAATATTTTTTAGGACCCTATTTTGGTTATTCAAAGACATATTACGGGACCATAAAATTGGTTTAATCTTATTTGAGATGTTAGGACGCTTTTTTAGTTCCGGGACTTATTACGACCCCTTTAGATGAAACGCTTTTACCGTTGGTCCTATTAAATGAAAGGTCCTATAAAATAGCATTTTAGGACGCTTTTGCGCGTACTAAAAACCCAGTTTTCTTGTAGTGTTACTACGAGCAATGGTAGGTCATATATGTCTTAGCAGACCATATTGGGCCTTAATGGATTACTAAATGTAATAGTAGATATTATATGTCTTAATGTATCATATTGGGCCTTACTAGTTTACTATAGGAAATGGTAGATCATATATGTCTTAACGGGCCATATTAAGCGTTAATGGGCCTCAACGGGCAATAATAGATAGTGTATGTCTTAACAGGCCATATTGGGCCTTAATGGATCACAACGGCCAATATATGGTCACATATGTCTTAATGTACCATATTGGGCCTTAATTGATTACTACATGTAATAGTAGATATTATATGTCTTAACGTACCATATTGGGCCTTATTAGTTTACTACGGGCAATGGTAGATCATATATGTCTTCACAGACCATATTAAGCCTTAATGGGCCACAACGGGCAATATTAGGTCACATATGTCTTAACGGACCATATTAAGCCTTAATGTGCCACAACGGGCAATAGTAGATATTATTTGTCTTAACATACCATACTAGGCCTTAATGGATCACAACGGAAAATATTAGGTCACACATATGTTAATGGACCATATTGGGCCTTAATGGATTACTACAGGTAATAGTAGATATTATATGTCTTAACATTCCATAATGGGCCTTATTAGTTTACTACGGGCAATGGGAGGTCATATATGTCTTAATGGACTATATAGGTCTCATTGGATCACAAAGGGAAATAGTAGGTTATATGTGTCTTAGTGTGTCATATTAGGCCTTAATAGATGACAACATGCAATAGTAGGTTATATATGTCTTAATGGACAATATTGGGCCTTAATAGATCACAACTGGCAATAGTAGGTCATATGTATTTTAATGGACCATATTGGGCCTTAATGGATCATAATGAGCAATCGTAGACCGTATATGTCTTAACGGACTATATTAAGCCTGAATGGGCTACAACGGGCAATAATAGATAATATATGTCTTAATGGACCATATTGGGCCTTAATGGATGACAACGGGCAATAATAAATCACATATGTCTTAATGGACCGTATTGGGCCTTGATTGATTACTGCAGGTAATAATAGATATTTTATGTCTTAACGTACCATATTGGGCCTTATTAGTTTACTACGGGCAACAGTATAACATATATGTCTTAAGTGACCATATTAGGTCTTATTGGATCACAACGGGCAATAGCAGGGTATATCGGCCTTCATGGACAATATTGGGCCTTAATGGATCACAAAAGACAATAGTAGGTCATATATGTCTTAATGGACATCATTGAACCTTAACGGTCCACAACGGGTAATAATAGGTCATATTTGTCTTAATGGATCATAGTGGGCCTTAATGGATCATAACGAGCAATAGTAGGTCATATATATCCTAATGGACCATATGAGGCCTTAATGGGTCAAAACGGGAAATCGTAGGTCATATGGGGCCTTAATGGATCACAACATCACAACAGGCAATCTATTAAGACCTACGATTTGTCACTATTAATCTTTATAGTCATTAAACAAAACCTAAATCTTAGCCTGAGTCAAAATAAAATTATTTGTATACTTATTAAAATATTTTAATATTTATGTTCTCTAGTTTGCTATATATTTTATTATTTATCTTTCAATACTTATTTTCTTGATTTTTGCTATGGTTTTTGTTACGGGTTTTAACTTATTTTTTTAATATTTATTTTGTCAAATTTGCTATGGAATTTGCTACCGGTGTTATTAATTTGTTTCTAAATATTTTTTTTTCTCGATTTTGCAAAGGATTTTGCTACGGATGATGCTACACGTTTTTCATGTTGGTTTTAGATTTTTTTTTTCTAGATTTTGCTACAAATTTTGCTAGGCATTTTATCTAATTATTCTTTAATTATTTATATTTTCAACTTTGCTACAATTTTGCTACGAATTTTATCCAACTTTTTTTAGTTAATTTTCAAATATTTATTTTATTGGTTTGCTACCAATTTTTCTAGATTATGTTAGTTTATATTTGTCTCCTCAGTTTTGTTACGGATGTTGCTACTAGTTTTTCTACGTTTGGTTTTAGATTTTTTTTTTCTATATTTTGCTACGAATTTTGCTAGGCGTTTTATTTAATTAATTTTTAAATACTTATATTCTCCACTTTCCTACAGATTTTGCTACGAATTTTATTTGAGTTTTTTTAGTTAGTTTCTAAATATTAATTTTATTGGTTTTGTTACGGATTTTGCTACGAATTTTGCTTCGTTGTTTTTTTTATTTATTTCCTCAGTTTTGCTACGGATTTGCTACAGATTTTGCTACGTATTTCATTTGCGACGGAGTATTCGTAGCAAAATGGTAGCAAAGGGTGTCCGTAGCTAATTTGTAGCAAAATTTGCGACCAATTTTAGTCCGTAGCAAAACTTCATAGCAAATGCCTCTTTTTGTAGTAGTGAGCGTTTGCGAACTGACATTGGAAATAATGCGTCTTTATATTATTTTAATTGTTATATTGTCTCCTGTTAGGTAAAGATGAATCACCATTGTTTTTAAGAATAAGTTCTCCAACCAAGGTAGCGCGATCCCGACCAGGATGACTATCTTCATCATATCAGCAACACCGTTGTTGTGCGTTATTCACCTTACTAGATCCTGACCAGGACCATGAGTTTAGCTTGAGGAGGTGAAATAGAGGTGTTGTAAAAGGATAAAGGGTAAATTACGTTTTTCGTTTTTTATGTTTGTATCAGATTGCAATATATGCCTTTTAACTTCAACTAGAATTGCAACCCGCCGCAATGCGGCAGGGATACTTTAGTTATAAGTAAGTCGATCTAGCTAGAACCCGCACGTTATGTTGAACCTGTGATACCTGAAAAAAAAATAAACGATGTAAAAACGTTCGCCAACACACGCACGTTGCATCCCGTACCAAATGACACACCACCGCTCGCGACCACTAACAACGAAAAATCTTGTAAAAACAAAATAAGTAAAAAAGGGAAAAAAACAACACCGAACGAAAAACAGAAGTAAAATCGTTGAACCATGCACGCCTGTTGCGACGTGTTAATGCAAATAAATTAAAACAAAACGCAAAACATAGAAAAGAATAACGAAGTCGATCTAGGACCGCCACGTGCGACGAACCTGTCAAACATGGAAAAATAGACGCGTTGCGATGGGTTTGTCAAATGGGAAAAATGGACGAAAAAACATTGAACCCCACACACACGTTGCGGGGTGTTAACTCGCAAAATTTAGAACGAAACGTAAAACGAAAAACTTTCAAAAGGTGAAAAGTACGGAGGAACAAAGTTGAAAATAGAAAATGTAAAGGTTAAATTGAAAAAGATAAAAAGGTTTTGGTTAAAAGTGAAAAAATTAAAAGGGTTTTAATGTAAAAGATGAAAACCTTTAGGTTTAAAATGGAAAATCATTTTTTTTTAAATACACCCAATGCATGGTGTGCAACTCTTTATACCTAAATTTGTTGCTTATTTATAGTAATAAAATAAGGCCCCTCTTATTTACACATACCCTATATCTTATTTTCACACCCCCTAATGTATACGGGCCGTATAACATTATACGGCCCTTATAGAATGTTTTTAAATAGGAAAATGCGCAGGGAATGTTTTTTTTTATTTTATAACATTATACGGCCCGTGTATAATTTTACGGGCCGTATACATGTGTATACGATCAGTGAAACATATACGGCTCAATGGATTTATTTTCAAACTTTTTGATGTTACCAAATGTATACGGCCCGTATACTTATATACGGGTCGTATATATGGTGGTTTTTTCGAAATATTCACGAACCACAATGGACTCAGACTCATACTACTCACCCTCCCCCGATGAAAAGTTTTCCCGACGACTCAACCGGTCGTCATGATGAAGTACTGCAGAGTGATCTTCGTGACTTGAAGTTGTATCCAAATCTTTGAAACATTCCGAATAACTAGCAGAAGAACCCGACACGTCTTCTGCTAGTTATTCGGAATGACAATCAGATAACACATGATAAAAGCGCTTCTTTAGACAATCGTATGACACATGATAAATGCGAACTCGAGAAACGGAAGGGATTTCGAGCAGTTGGTCGATGACATGATAGATAAAGATCTTGACACGATCATATCCATTTTCAAGTGTTAGACTAGATAGTCCAAGATGAAATATATTAAAACCATTCAAGCCCACCAGTCTAAAACAGAACATAGTCCTAGATTGTCTAAAACCCTAAAATGGTGATCTGGTGACCCCACTTCAACAGGGATCTCAACCATGTTAGCATCCACACATCTATCAAACCAACCAAATGAATTTTCAGTCAATGCATACAAAAAAAAAGCAGTAAAAGTTTGGAGTTATTTAAACGTGTAACGTGCATATAAATACCTATGGTTAATGAAGCGTGCGACGTTTCTAAACAATTTCGATAAATGTTGATCGGAACACGCCGCTTAAATCGGAGCACAAGTAGAGTAACGTTTCCGATCAGTCCGTTGATGGAAACCTTAGCGATCGTAGAGATCTTCGTGTTGGTTATTTATCGATTCTGCTAGTTATCGGCGAGGATGGGTACAGAAACCACCAAGGATGATAATGGATTGGTTAAAGAAACCTCGCCTTCTATGATGATCCGAAACATTCCGAATAACTAGCAGAAGAACCCGACATGCCATCTATGATGATCCGAAACATTCCGAATAACTAGCAGAAGAACCCGACACAAACAAGTTCTCCACAGTTTGTTATTCAGATCTCTATTCGGTCATCTTTCCAAACTACAACACACGATAACTTTAAACTTTATAGTGTGTGATTTGACCAGGAATGGATTGGAGGTGATTTATACTTTTAATAAGCTGTCACAGTTGTCAAATTCGTTACGTGCGTTCATATTGTTTAGACAACAACAGATAATGAACGGATTGTTGGACTTCTTGTTCCAAATGCAGCTGTAGGATCCGTACTTAAAGGTCTCTCTAAAATATGCAACCGAGACCGCCTTGTTAATTTTAATGAAGCAATGAAAATTGAATGTGCAAACCGCAACCGTCTTGTATCTGAATCAGGTTCTCAAACAAACACCACTAAAGATGAGTTGAAAAATTGCATCAACTCTCCTATGTCAACATACTCTTCTGCTAGTTGTCGGGCTTCCAATGCTCACACAGGATGATAAACAATGCTAATCTTGGACATCAGACGTAAATCTTGAAGCAAATATGTTTTGGTAGGTTGAAAGAGGTGAATGATCTTGAAAGATTTGTTGAAATCGAAGAAAACAGTAAAAAAGATGATATGATTGTCTAAAGAAGCTCTTTTATCATGTGTCATCTGATTGTCATTCCGAAGAAACCAAATTCGCCACAAGCCCCGCAATGAAAGCGTCCAGATACATAACCCGACATTCCTTCAACCATTCCTTTTCCTTCAATGTCGAGAACATTCTCCCTAACATGATAAAAGCGCTTCTTTTGCTAGTGGGTTTTATGAGTCAAAGTTAACTTTTAGATTCAGATTCAGGAAGCAGATGATTTGTCAGAAGACGTGTCAGGTTCTTCTGCTAGTTATTCGGAATGTTTCGAATCATCATAGAAGACATGTCGGGCTTGTATTTCCCATAGCCACCGTTTTCGTAGTAAAAAACGGAAGCTATCAACGCGGGGATGGGTACAGAACCCGACATGACTATCCGAGCATGACTCACTGCTAGTGGGTTTTACGAGCAGTTGGTAGAAGACGTGTCGGGTTCTTCTGCTAGTGGTTTCTGTAACCAATTGGGAACCACATATTTGCTTCAAGATTTACGTCTGATGTCCAAGTTTGATCATGTAACACCCTTAGTATTATTTAACGGTTTTCGTTTAATTTACGAAAATATGCATGTAACTAAGATTTCGTATCCGTAGAAAATATGGATAATTTAAAACTTTTACAATTTAAAAATAATACAACGAAATGTAATATAGTTCTTCGATTAAAATATCGACGAAACAATGTGCGGAAGCTTATTTCTTTGATCGTGTTCGGTCCTCCCTAGAGCTTGATCTTCATCCGGGAAGATCTGGTATTTACCTGTGGTCAAAACCAACCCAAAAGTTAGTTTTGATGCTTAAATAATAGATTAAACAAGTTCTAAACATCAAACCATGAAATAAAAATCAAATTGCCAGTTCTGTAGTCTGTCGCGGGCCGCGACAGACTTAACGCTAGCTTACGCGGGCCGCGACTCGCTGTCGCGTGTTGTGACAGATTTAGGACCCTCTGTCGCGTGGCGCGGGGGTGCACTTTTTCCAGCGGGTTTCCTCCGAAACCTGCATTTTTCCAGTTATAAGTTTAATCGAGATTCAGACTTTGAAATGTCATAACTTTTATTCTACTTATCCGATTCGCGTGATTCTTTTTCCTACATGTTCGTAATTTAATTCTCCATCTTATGGAGTAAAAATCCAACATCTGAATTCACAAAATTTTAGATTTCAAGCCCTTGGCTTGAAATTCAATTTTAACACTTTTTGACCCGTTCGTAATTTTATCAAACAAACTTATTTATTACCTTTAAAATACCATGGACATCATGTCATATCAGTTTACCAATATTTAAGGTTCAAAATTTCGGGTTTCTTATGCAAATCTTAACCCGTTTTGCATATCTACTCATTTTGACCAGTTTAGTGCAATTTTTATGCATTTAAGCGTCAAACTCGCACTTCTCTTTCTACGCCTCGTATTCCCATTGTTAAGTAGCCTCTTATATTCCACCACAACTATTTTGTGGTGGATATAACATAATGGACCGTTATCCTAAATTTTACCCTTTGGATAGTCATTCTAGGAAATTGACCCATTCTTAGGCGATTGACCCACAAGGTTTATACTTTCAACTCTTACATGTATCTAAAAGTTACATAATCATAATGCTAGTATCTAAAAGACCTCTAAGGGTCGTTTGCCCAATTTACCTATCAAGGGCGTTTTGGTCATTTTTAGTCCCTCATTTACGACGAAGGACTCCCACTAATTATTTGACCAAAATTGCATATTTAACTAACAACGTATTTATGCGTACCTGGCCCGGGTCATAATATTGACCCATTACAACCCTTTCACTATTAATCACTAGCTAATAGTAACGCGAGCCTTATGTTAATTCCTGTGAATCACAAAACTCAACAAGCGATTGTCAAATGTTATTGTCAAATGGCGTTAACAACACCATTTGACCCATTTAGTCTAATTGACCATTTGTCCGTATGAGATGGTACTTAATTACCATTTCATCCCTTTAAGCCTATCCCGGTTTTCTCTTTGAACTCGTTTTACTTAAAAACCGTTTCTTATTTGTTTGTCATTACATGACTTAATTTACCATTTTACACTTTTACCATAATCCATGATTTCTTACCATTTTCCCTTGTTCCGACTCTCATTAAATCATGTCGGAACATCATATACCAACCACTTAATAGCATACATATACACTACTTACAATTAAGTAATTTGTAAATAATGTAAAGGGGCGTAAGCTTTACTTACCTTAAATTCCGATTATGCTTTTCCACGCGTATTAGTTCCGTTTGACCCGCTTCTACCCAAGCTTCCACCTAGCTTTTCGAGCGTCAATCTACCTTTTTATCATTCGCAAGGTGATTAGATTAGTCATTATTATCAAGACTATCTCACCTTAGGGACTTTATATAAAAATCACCAATTGATTTCATTATTGGTCAGTTTGACTTTTAAAAGTCAAACGACCTATAACACGAGCAATTACACAATTAAGTTCAACAATTCATTTAAGCAATTTGTCAAATATCCGATAGGCATTATTCTTACACTACCGTTTTAATTAGTTTTCTCATCAAATTTATTATACTTCTAATTTCTTTAACTAGTTCAAACAATTATCGTGACTAGTTTCTTTATTCATTTTCACAAGAATCAAGGGTTCCCTTTTATAAGCAAGACCCGTTTCATCATACTATTTAGCATTCATCCGAATACCTATTATAATCAAGTTTCATAACTAGTTGTTTAGCCAAGCTTTAACATTAATTAGGCAAGTTCATATCACTGAAAATAGGCTGTTTTTGGTGACATGTTTAACCTGTTTATAAGTCTTCAAAAATTATGATATTTTTATGTGACCTACCTCTCGGAGGGTTAGGCCTTGTGTTAAGATTTCAAGATCTAACTCTTTACCAAAAATTCGTAAAAATTCATTTACTAAGCTGCAATCAGATTCGTCACTTCTGACTGCAGCTTACGAGAAAATTCATTTAAAATTACTCGTTTATCCGATTGACGAAATTCCAATTGAAGATTTTTGGAATTACCTGAAGCTACCTACAGTAAAAATTTGAGATTATAAATCAATTCTTAAATTGAGTTATGACATTCGTAATGGGCTGCAAATTCTGCCAGAAAACGCAGCCTGAACCTTCGATACCAAAAAATTCATAAAACATTCAATTTTCATCGAAAAATGCAATTCCAGTGGGGTTTTAAAGATATTTCCTAGAATTACATTTTAGACTCAAGAAACACTTGTTTTTGTCACGTTTTGTCCACATTACAGCCAATACAAGTCGGCTGTAAATTCTGATCAGAAGGTTGTTTGAATTCAGCTTTCAATTAAAGCATGTTCATGACATCATAACACTATTTTTAGGAATCAAAACCCTAAAAACATCACATACATGAATTTAGCATCAACAAATCTGAATTTACTTCATATTTCTACTTAGGGTTTGTTCCTTAGCAATCACACTTCATTAATTCGGCCATAGCCTCTATGATTCATATATAGATCGCATCATGCAAAGTTAACTATTTTTCACAACTTCATGAATGTAAAAAAATCGACATACCTTACGATCCTCTTGACTTGGTGATCGTTTATATATATTCCAATCTGAATTTGGCCTTCGTTTGATCCTCCAATTTGAAGGTTTTGTTGAATTAGGGTTCATCCCCTTTTTCTCTGGCTCTGGTTGATCGAACACACCTCCTGTCACACCCCGACCACGTATAACATACAAGACGTGGCGGAAAACGTCGGGGAGTGTTGTAACAGAATTAATTGTTTCATAACCATGGCATTCAAAGTTGTATTTTATTTATAAACACAAGAGTTTCATTGTTTTAAACAGGAATCAAAGAGTTTTTAACATAATTAAACATAGTCTATCTTCGTTTTAAATCTCTAAGGCACAGGTCCGCCCTAGTGTCATGATCGTCATCCTACGGAAAAGCTCCTGAAAACACATGTGAAAATAGGTACGTCAGCATAAAAATGCCTGTGAGATACATAGGTTTGTGAAAATAGGATTCATGACTTAAGTTTAAGAAAATGTTTAGTCATGAACCTTGTAAATTGTTTTGTCTTGTAAATCATTTGAAAAACGATAAGATCAGATGATATGTACAAATAAGATCATAAAGTATGGTTAAATAAATAACCAATTAAAATGAGTTTGTATAAGATAAGTTGTTTTGTAAAACAATGTCTTGTGAAAAGTATATTATTTGTATAAAATGTCATATGTCCAAATTGAAATGATTTAAATAACGCTACAATAGGTAATACCATACAAACACTTATATATAGGAAGTACTAGCGGCGTATCCACCATGCTTGTATCATATTACACATGCCTCGTTACTTAAATCACTTAAACAAACCACCAATGTATAAAGTCTATGTTTAAACCAATAGTCAAAAGTCCTTGTATAAACCATGTCAAATGTTTATAAGTCCAAACGTAGTCAAGTAATGTGTAACAAATGTTATGTATTATAAGTAAAGTATTGTCACATAATCCAAATGTAGAAATGTACAAAACAAAGTAATACATGTTACATTGATACAAACATTTATGTGGTAAGTTAACGCATACATTCAAGCCTTGAGACAGTCGGATAACCCTTTCAGTCAAGGTTATCAAAATAAATGTTTTCGGATTCAGTCATTCCTTACATCCAAACAAACCCGGGATGTCAGGAATGGGATTTGTCAAGTCCTATGGTACCAGTACTTACTACCGAGCGGCGTAGCTAATGTTAATGAACGTATAATAGTCTCGTTTGTGCAAACTAAATGTCATAGCAAAAGTGAACATGTTATATAAAACAATGTACTAAGTATGCTAAGTTAACATACAAAGCAGAAAAGTCATGTAAATCAATGTGCTAGCATGCTATCAGTTAACATACATAGCAGAAATGTAATGTAAAACAATGTACTAAGTATGCACACAATGGGCATACATAGCATGAAATGTAATGAAATCATGTACTATAATGTACTAACAAACATAGCAGGTATATGATGTGAAAACAGGAAAGCACGAAAGTAACAAGTAGGCACATGTGTTCCACCCCAAAACAGTTTGGAAAACAGTAAAAGGGGGGTCTATGTACTCACTTGAGATTGCTCAGAAGTCCTAAGATAACCACCAAGCAATGCTAGAGATCTCGGAATATCAAACGGCACCTAATATAGGTAACTACATTAATAAACCGGACCTAAATCGGAAGATCGGATAGAATGAGGGCTCGTAAACCAAATGAGTATGGGAACTCATGTAGTATGGTTTATTAAAGCCTACATACTAAATGAAACCTAACCTAAGTGCCTGTGACCCATTACGACCCGTTTAGGTAGCTTATGCTACTTTAACGCGTCGTTTGCGTAAAACGCGTTCGGACCGCCTAACTAGTCCTATGATAAGTAAAATATGCCTTAACATGTCTAATATGGTTGTCAAATCAGTTTAGATGTCAAAAGTTATGTTACATATGATTAAAACAAATTTTGGCATCAAAAGGGTATTTTGGTAATTTACCTAAGGCATATAAACTACCTATCATACAACTACTTAAACGAAGCGACCATAAGGTATAACCTCGTAAGGTTATTCCCTATATACTATGGTCACCTAATGTGCTTGGTCGGATCCTAATGATCGACCAAACGGGTCGGGTTCGAAAGTATAAGCGATTGTTTAGATCGCTTTCCTGACGACCCTATATAAGCACTAAACTAAAAGTGACGAGCTAAGCATGTTAAAACATGCTTAACTAAGTTTAGAAAACAGGTTTGGTATCACAACAAACGGTTGTGATACCTGAGAGTAGTTTGGTTACAAAATACGCAAGAATACGTATTCTGACCGAAACTACGGCTCGTCACTGAGCCTAGATAACGTGGTAATCAGTAGGTATAGTCACTAGGGACTATAACCATCATGATCACGCTCACGTTATGAAGTTCAAACGAACTTCGCATCGACTATAAACTGGTCAATGCAGAAAGTCAAACAAAGTTTGACTTTCGGACTCGAAAGCGATAAAAGAACGAAAGAATACTTACGAAAGGTCCCCGAATGCTAATCTAGATCCAAATAACTCAGGTATGAAACAATGGTTTCAACTTAGAGTCTTTTAGATCATATTCTAGTGAGGAATGAGTGAAAATGGGTTGGGTATTTATAGTAAACCCACAACCGTTAGGATCGTTTCTTGGAAAAGGGGGCACGATCTAGGCCGTACACTTGTCAAAATGTTGTGGTAACTAATTTTGGCCACCATAGGAGATTAACATGTGGCACTTGACCTTTGGGAAGTGTTAGGGGCTGCTAACTTATGTTTAAAATGGCTTTTTGCTGCATTTATTTATTTATTTTTTTTATATTTTTTTTTTTTGCAGTTTTGCAGTTTTGCAGTTTTGGTTCCTGAGCGCGTATCGTCGTGTTTTGGCACTTCTAACACCCGTCAAGCCCATTTTTAAGCTTCACAAGGATGTTAAAGTATAGGGAACATGAAACATGCTCAAAAATATGTCGGATGTCGGTTCGTTTAGCCGTACAATCGCGTTGTTCGGTTAATTACGACGGAATGCGCATAAGCGTGAAAAACGATCCAAATTGCGTGACGAATGGATTTTTCTCATGCCAAACACTAAAATAAAATATTTTAGTGCTTACATAAATTTTTGGATGTCCGGATGTATTCAGACCGTAAGTTATGCGCGAAAATGCAAACTTGTGCATTTTTTTTGACACTTTTAGTCCCTGAATGACCCAAAAGTTTATTTTAGCACACCGAACACCTCAAAGCCTATTTCTAAGCTATGTAAAGTATATTTAAGGTGTGTTTAACTTATGGTCATGTTCCGGAATGTCTGTTACAGTTCAAATTGGCATACTTTCGTAGTTTGTCAAGTTTAGTCCCTGTAAGCGAATTAACTTGTTTTTGCCATACCAAAGCCTTCAAAACTTATTTCTAAGTTATGTAAAGGTTATTTAAGGTATGTTAAGTATATGATGATGTTTCGGAGTATTTGTCGCGTTAAACTGGTTACGTTTACGCACCAGTTTGCGTATAACTCTCCAGAAAGCGATATAGAGTTTGAAATTGAATAAAAGTCAAAACATGAAAAATGTAAAACACAACCAAACAAACATTGGGATCAAATAACATTGTTTTATTGATAATAGAACTGTTCATAATGATTACAAGCACAGATGTTACAGTCTCCCCTACTTGTGGAAATTTCGTCCCGAAATTTATTTAGAGGAAACTCGTGGAAAAAGATGCGGATATTTCGCCTTCATTTGATCTTCGCGTTCCCAAGTAAACTCGGGTCCACGTTTAGCTTCCCAACGAACTTTGACCAAAGGAATGCGCTTACGTTTGAGCCACTTGACTTCACGTTCCATGATTTCTACTGGCTTCTCAACAAATTTCAGTGTTTTACCAACACGAATTTCGTCAAGTGGTATGTGGAGGTTCTCATTAGCTAAACACCTCTTGAGATTGGATACGTGAAAAGTTGGATGAACATTTCCAAGTTCAGGAGGTAACTCAAGTCTGTAGGCTACCTTCCCGATTCTTTCGACGATCTTGAATGGTCCAACGTATCTAGGTGCAAGTTTTCCTTTCTTTCCAAATCTGATCACACCTTTCCAAGGTGAGACCTTAAGTAATACTCGATCACCGACTTGAAATTTCAAGGCCTTGCGTTTTGGATCCGCGTAACTCTTTTGACGGCTTCTAGCTGTCTGAAGGTTATCACGAACTTTCTTTATCTTGTCAGTTGTCTCTAAAATGAGAGCAGGTCCAGTAAGTTGAGCCTCGCCGATCTCATTCCAGCAGACTGGTGAACGACATTTTCGACCATAGAGAGCCTCGAAAGGAGCCATTTTGATGCTGGTGTGATAACTGTTGTTGTAGGAGAATTCAATCAACTTAAGATGTGAATCCCAACTACCACCAAAATCGATCACACAAGCTCTTAGCATATCCTCCAGAGTCTGGATTGTTCTTTCAGATTGACCATCCGTTTGCGGATGATAAGCCGTGCTCAGATTAAATTGGGTCCCCATAGCAGATTGCATGGTTCTCCAAAAATGAGAAGTGAAACGAGCATCTCTGTCAGAAATGATGTTCAAAGGAACACCATGTCGAGCTACAATTTCATCCACATAGATTTGAGCAAGTCTGTCAGCAGGAAAATCCTCACGGATTGGCAAGAAATGAGCTGACTTAGTAAGACGATCAACAACTACCCAGATGGCATCATGACCTTTCTTTGTGCGCGGAAGTTTAGTAACAAGATCCGTAGTAATGTTTTCCCATTTCCAAACTGGGATCTCTGGTTGCTCCAATAAACCAGAAGGACGCTGGTGTTCAGCCTTAACCTTAAGACAAGTAAGGCATTTTGATACGTATAAGGCAATGTCTTTCTTCATACCAGGCCACCAATAATGAATACGAAGATCCTTATACATCTTATCTGAGCCCGGATGAATAGAATAACGAGACTTATGGGCTTCATCCATAAGCAAGGTACGAAGATCATCCTGGCTTGGGACCCACAAACGGTCCATGAAGTAATACGATCCATTGTCCTTCAGTTCCAAAGCAGGCGTTATGTGATAGGGAAATTCCTTATCCATTAAACCTTGTGCAACACAAGATTGTTGAGCCTGAGAAATGCGTGCTTGGATATCGGATTGAGCTTGAATAACAGATTGAACACGTACACAATGAAGCTTAGTACGTTCCTTACGACTCAATGCATCAGCTACGACATTCGCCTTACCAGGATGGTAGCGAATTTCGCAGTCATAGTCGTTTAAAAGTTCAACCCAACGTCGTTGCCTCATGTTGAGTTCTTTCTGGTTGAAGATATGCTGAAGACTTTTGTGGTCCGTGAAAACCACACATTTTGTACCGTACAAATAGTGTCTCCAGATCTTAAGAGCGAAGACAACTGCACCCAACTCAAGATCATGAGTGGTGTAGTTCTTCTCATGTATCTTCAACTGCCTCGATGCATATGCTATGACTTTGTTCCTTTGCATAAGAACACAGCCAAGACCCAGTTTAGATGCATCGCAATAAACGACGAAATCATCATTGCCCTCAGGCAAAGTTAGAACAGGCGCGTCGCAAAGCTTCTGCTTCAAGTTTTGAAAAGCTTCCTCTTGTTTGAATCCCCAATAAAAGGGCATTTTCTTCTGAGTTAGAGCAGTTAGAGGAACTGCAATCTTCGAGAAGTTTTCTATGAAGCGGCGATAATAACCCGCTAGACCAAGAAAAGAACGAACCTCAGTAGGATTAGTAGGCGTATCCCAATCCTTAATCGCACTGATCTTGGAGGGATCTACATGAATACCTTGTTCGTTGATGATATGTCCTAAGAATTGAACTTCTTTAAGCCAAAATTCGCACTTGGAGAATTTGGCGAAAAGTTGCTCTTTCTTTAGGAGTTCCAAAGTAAGACGAAGATGTTGCTCGTGATCAGCTCGCGTCTTAGAGTAAATCAAGATGTCGTCAATAAAAACATTGACGAACTGATCCAAATAAGGTTTACAGACCCTATTCATTAAGTCCATGAAAACAGCAGGAGCATTAGTCAAACCGAATGGCATGACTGTGAACTTGTAATGCCCATAACGAGTACGGAACGCTGTCTTGGGAATATCTTCTTCATGCACCCGAAGTTGATGATATCCGGAACGTAGATCAATCTTCGAGAAATAAGAGGCACCTTGTAACTGATCAAAGAGGTCGTCTATGCGCGGTAGGGGATATCGATTCTTGATGGTAAGCTTGTTAAGCTCACGATAATCGATACACATCCTAAAAGATCCATCCTTCTTCTTGACAAAAAGAACGGGAGCACCCCATGGTGAAAAGCTAGGACGGATAAAACCTTTCTCAGAGAGCTCCTGAAGCTGCTTAGACAACTCTTGCATCTCAGATGGTGCAAGACGATATGGAGCTCTGGCAATGGGATTTGCACCAGGTACGAGATCGATACGGAACTCGACTTGGCGTGCTGGAGGTAGACCAGGTAACTCTTCAGGGAAAACTTCAGAATAATCCCGAACGACAGGAATATCTGAAATAGACTTACCCTTGCCTTTATCTGCTGTGACATGTACCAGGAAGGCCACATAATTCTTTCGCAGATACTTCCGAGCTTTAAAACAAGACATGAGTTTGAGACCCCCGGCAGGTTTCTCACCTTGAACCTGTAGTATCTCGCCTGTCGAAAGCGGCACACGAACAATCTTCTTAGAACAAACTATCTCAGCGTGATACTTGGATAACCAATCCATACCCACAATGACGTCGAAGCTTCCAAGTTGCATAGGCGTGAGGTTAATAGGAAAAAGATGATCGTTAAGGTTCAACTGGCAGTTGTGAAGAACAGAATCAAGAACAATGGGTACACCACTAGCAACTTCTACTGTCAAAGGTTTACCTAGTTTTGTTCTAGACACGCGAAGTAATGGCTCAAAAGACAATGACACAAAACTCTTGTCGGCACCCGAATCAAAAAGAACAGATGCAGGCTGATTATTAATAAAGAACGTACCGTTCACCACATTATCGTCCACTTGCGCCTCTTGGGCATTCAAGTTAAAAGCTCGACCTCGAGCCTGAGCCTGATTCGGGTTCGCATTCTGATTCTGGTTGGCTAGCCTTGGGCACCGGTTCCTGTAGTGGGTCAGATCCCCACAATTGTAGCACGAACCAGGAGGAAAATGAGGTCGTGCAGCTTGACCCTGTTGCTGAGCAAGAGGCTGAGCAACTTGTTGAGCCGGGTTCTGAACTGCCTGGTTCTGGTTAACAGGAATGCGGCAGGCGGCAGTAAGATGACCAGATCTTCCGCAGTTGGTGCACTGACGACACTGGAGGTGTGGTTGATGATGGCCGTTACACCTGTTGCACAAAGGTGCAGTGCCAAGATAAGGCTTCTTGGCTAGTGGTTGCGCAGGCTGATTTGGTGCAGCTTGGGCCTGTGCAGTAACGGCATAGTTTTGGGAAGCCTTCCGCTTCCTAGACCCTCCAGAATTCTTTCCCTTCTTGTTTTGACTTTTCTTGCTATCTTCCTTATCAGACACCTGCTTCTTACCCTTGTCACCCTTTTTATGCAGCTTTCCCTTTCGAATCTGTGACTCAGTCAATGTCGCTGATAACTCGATCGCCTGACGGAGTGTGGTAGGGTTGCTACCAGTAATGATGTCTTGTACCGAGTCAGGTAGGCCGTCGATGTATCTTTCGATAGCCTTGTCGAGTGGGGTAACCATAGTTGGGCAAAGCAGACTCAACTCTTCAAACCTATCAGTATAAGCCCTGTGCTCGCCACTGTCTTGTTTCAAGTCCTCAAACTCTTTCTCCAACGCTCGCTGTTCATGACGAGGACAGAATTCCTTCATCATAAGGGCCCTAAGTTCGGCCCAAGTTTGCGCTAGAGCGACTTCTGCA
>JARYGA010038158.1:0-31990 GCA_030545235.1 Helianthus tuberosus | reverse complement strand
CGAAAAATGATCCAAATGGCGTGACGAATGGATTTTTCTTATGCCAAACACTAAAATAAAATATTTTAGTGCTTACATAAATATTTGGATGTTCGGATGTATTCAGAACGTAAGTTATGCGCGAAAATGCAAACTTGTGCACTTTTTGACGCTTTTTGTCCCTGAATGACCCCAAAAGTTTATTTTAGCATACCGAACCCCTCAAAGCCTATTTCTAAGCTATTTAAAGGATATTTATGGTATGTTTAACTTATGGTCATGTTCCGGAATGTCTGTTACAGTTCAAATTGGCATACTTTCGCAGTTTGTCAAGTTTAGTCCCTGTAAGCGAATTAACTTGTTTTTGCCATACCAAAGCCTTCAAAACTTATTTCTAAGTTAAGTAAAGGTTATTTAAGGTATGTTAAGCCTATGTCACTATTCCGGAGTGTTTGTTGCATTAAACTGGTTATATTTATGCATTGGTGCGCGTATAACCTTCCAGAAAGCGATTTAGAGTTTGGAATTGAACAAAAATTGATATGTGCAAATGATACACATATTTTTACAAATCCCAAGTATGAAATATAATATTTCATTGGTTCGGTATTTGTTTGATGGCCGTGGAGGCACAGGTGTTACAGTCTCCCCTACTTTAGGAAATTTCGTCCCGAAATTTATTTAGTGGAAACTTGTGGGAGTTTAAAACATGAAGTTGAAAAGATCGAACAATATTGGTTAGGGTTCTGAACTTCTAGTAACCTTAATAACATTATGCTTGCAATGTAAGAGGGACACTTATATACAAGTATATGAAGCGTCATTGGTGCGTCCACCGTACCTCCATTACACCATTCTCTTTTTGTTATTGTTGTCGCTATCGGTTCTTACACATAATAAATCTTACTGGGTTTCTGTGCACTAAATTTCATAATTATGTACGCGTCCATAATTAGACAATTCCTTGCACAGTTCACACAGTCTATTTTATAATGTGTAGGGTAAAACCAAATGAACAATCCTGTGATGAGTGTGACTAGACCGCCATAGAGTCCTTTTAATTAAATCAATAAATGATCTAAATAGACTATCAAGGAGTCTGTTCAGCTACATCACTAGATGTCGTCCTTTAACCAAATTGTGAATCAATCTTTTTGACTAGACCACTAAAGGGTCTCTTATGAATCAAGGAGTGGTACTATATAATCCAAGGGTCTTAACTATTACATAGAAGCCCATTAAGGATTTAAGGTAGTACATTTTTGAATATCCTACTACGAATCCCTCATATGAAGATATGAAAGATTCTACGAGGATTTGGATAACGAATATCTAGAGTATCCAAACACAAAAATGCATAAAAGAAAACATAAGATGAATAAACACATAGTCGTATAACCACAAAGATTGTTTATTTGTTAATTTGTTTTGTTGACAGAGCACATGTATTTAAAGTACAATAGGAATCCATCTCGTGGATTTCATTTGGCACTTTAAACATTTACAAGAATCTATCTATAAAGATAGAAAGAGTTTTAAAAGAGAAATTCGATTTCGGTTATAAGGAACCGAAATATCCGAATTCAGGTACATAAGGAATCTAATCAAGGACCCTGATTTGAATGATGATCATCCACAAGGGTCTAAATGTGAAGATAAAAAGATCCCATATGGATTTTAGAAGTTGAAGATGTTTTGAAACCTTGCACTGGACGTGCTTATGTCAAAACATGAAGTAAAAATGCTTACGAAGTTGAGATGCTAGATATGCCAAGGCAACATATGAAGCAGAATTTGAAGGTTAAGTAAATGTATGAGGAAAATATATTTGGAAAACTATGCATGGGGTTCTAAAAATGTTTTTGAAACCTTATATATAATACTTTTGAAATCATAAGGTAGGTTTTTAGATAAGTATATTTATAAAAATGTTTTAAAATCATGCGAAATGAATTTTTGAAATTATGTATAAGGTTTTTGGAAAACATGAATGATGCTTTTGAAATCATGCACTTGATAAGAAAATATACTGTGTTAATATTGTTTTCAGACTATATGAAATATTCTGAAATTATGAAAATTGTTTTTTTTTTTGAAAACCTAACCAATGTTTTTGAAATAACATAGACAATGCATTTGAAAAAAAATTGTTTTCAAACTATATGAAATGTTTTGAGATCATGAAGATTGTTTTTGAAATACTTGTACTGTGTATGTTGAGAAAATTAAAACGTAATGGGTATGAGATTTGAAACTACCCTTAGTTATCTAACCAAGGATTTAATGGCGCAGATGTGTAAAAAGCACGATTACTCATAATTTCACTTTATTTCATGTACTTCGTTTCTTAGAATGAAACGAGTACTTAAAATTTTTGGGGGAATCATGAGTGATCATTTGAGAGGGAGAATCACAAGAGTAGTTTGTAAGGAACATAGTTCCTTGATGTAGGTATCATAGGAAAAGTCATACACACATGTAACTACACTCGTATATCAGAACTGTGAACAACAATTTATTTATAATCAAACAGATTGTTTCACATTACAAGAAATATAAGAAACAAAAGCATAAGACAACAACATCTTCTAATCAGCCAACTGCTCATCCGTGGGTTGGATTTGCATTAGCAAGCTTTGGGCACTTGTTCCTGAAATGGCTCGTATCGCCACAGTTGTAGCACGATCCAGGCGGAAAGCGAGCTTGAGTAGGGTTGACTTGGGGTTGATTTGGACCACTTTGGTTTGGGGTAAATCGACAAGCATTTGCCAGGTGACCGAGTCGCCCACATGATGCACACAGACGACACCGTAGGTGAGCTAAGTGGTGTGCATTACATTTGTCGCATATTGGGGCTGTTCCCTTGTATTGCTTCTTAACAGGTTGTGTTGCCACCCGGATGGGTCCTGCTTGATTTGGTCCTGCTTGATTTGGTACTGCTGCAGTTGGACAAACCCTTGCCGTATGACCTATAAGTTCACAAGTTTGGCAATTGCGGCACTTCACACTAGCCTGATGATGAAGGCTACATTGGTTGCACAAGGGTGCAGTTCCGTTGTATGGCTTCCTAGCAGGGGGTTGAGCTGGTTGGTTGGGGATGGCTCGACCATTGTGAGCGACCACGGCGAAGTCCTGAGAAGCCTTTCGCTTCTTTGACTTCTTAGGGGATCCAGCCTGTTCATCCATGGTCTTTGATTCCTTGATTGGTTTCTTGGCTGGTGGTGCTGTCATTTGGCTAGGTCTTGCCTGTTTTGGTGCCACTGCTGCGGGTTTCCTTGACGCCTTACGTTTCTTTGGTTTAGGTGAAGGCTTGGCTTCTTCTTCCTTTGGTGGCTCCTGAGTGGCTCCATTTTTGAGACGAGACATGGCAATGCCTAGATCCACAGACTTCAGTATCACTTCACCTATTTGTTGGGCAAATTTGGCTGTTTGCTTGGAAATTTGACCGGTGCTGAGAGGAAGAGACATTCTAGAAGAAAATGAAAGACATAGGAAGAAACAAGTGAAACGTCATCGGGTAAATAATGCAGAATGGTAATGCATAAGAATTTGCGATCATTTGTTTGTTATCTAAGGCAAACAAATGAGACAGTGACAAATCAAAGTAAATGGGTCAAAAATAATGTATCGCGAAGACATGCTCGCCTATAAGTGAACACTCATCCCAAGAATTCCCAGGTAAGCACAACTGGTCTCGCGTCTGATGAGATGTATACGAACTGCTTGCCTAGACAGAAAACCCAGAATACAGGCATTCACCCTTCCAGTTTGCACGTGTTCACATTATTTAAAACCCAAAACCTTGACGAGGTTTTGAAAACTCAAAGGGGTTCAAAACCTTACAATAGAGGGTTCAAAACCTAGTAATCAATCATCCTAGAACAGATGATTAGTTTTCAAAACGGTTTTGAAATTTATGTTCTTGTTGTGGTTGTCGCCTAAGGATAGGTGACAGTATTGTTTTATGACTAAACGCAAGTAAACTCGCGTTAGGGTCCTAGGAAGGTTATAGACTAGGTCAAAGTATTACTAATAACCTAATTCCCTATAACCATGAGCCCTGATACCAACTTTTCTGTCACACCCCGACCACGTAGAACAACAACACGTGGCGGAAAACGTCGGGGAGTGTTGTAACAGAATCATTGTTTCATAACACATGGAAATTGAAATATTGTTTTATTGATTAAAGTAGTTACAATGTCATGACAATCAAAGAAACATAACATAAATAACTAGTCTTGCATCTTTTATTGTCGCTAAGGCCCAAGTCCGCCTAAGTGTATCTTGATAAATCCTATGCATCATATCCTGAAACACATGTGAAAATAGGTACGTCAGCATAAAAATGCCTGTGAGATACATAGGTTTATGAAAATAGGATTCATGACTTATTGTTTAAGAAAATGTTTAGTCATGAACCTTGTAATTTGATTTGTCTTGTAAATCATTTGAAAAATGATAAGATCAGATGATATGTATAAATAAGAGAATAATGTATGGTTAAATGAATAACCATATAAAAATGAGTTTGTATAATTTAAGTTGTTTGTAAAACAATGTATTGTGAAAATTAGGTTATTTGTATAAAATGTTATATGTCTCAATTTGAAATGGTTCATATAACGCTACGATATGTAATACCATACAATCACTTATATATAGGAAGTACCAGCGGCGTATCCACCATGCTTGTATCATATTACACACGCCTCGTTACTCGAATCACTTACCCAAACAAACCACCAATGTAAGATGTCTATGTTTAAACCAATTGCCAAATGTATTGAATAATATGTCAAAATGTCTATGTCAATATGTAAATCATGTAATGTGTAACCAATGTCAATAATGTTTATGTGTCAAATGTAAACCATGTAATGTGTAACCAAAATGATATGTATGGCTAGTGAAATATATCAACTAAACCATATGCACAAAAACAAAGTATTGAAGTAAAACACGGTTTAAATCAAAGCTATGTTTTGTGGAAATGCATGCTATACTGATACAAATATCTATGCGGTATTGTGAGAATGCATACATCCAAGCCTTGAGACTGTGGCGATAAACCCTTAAATAAATTAAAGGTTTATCTTGTTGTAACTGTATATCGAATTCGGTCATTCCTTTCATCCCCACCTACCCGGGATGTCCGGAACGGGAGTTGTCAATTCCTATGGTACCACTACCTACTAACGAACGGCGTGATCGGTGTTAATGAATGTATTGTTCCATTTATACAAACCAAATATCATATCAAAATGTAAGCATGTGATGAAAACAAATGTACTAAGTATGCAATAGATGAACATACATAGCATGTGATGTGATGTGAAACGATGTACTAAGTATGAACTAAATGGACATACATAGCATGAAATGTAATGAAATCATGTACTATAAATGTACTAATGAACATAGCATGTATATGATGTGAAAGCATGAAAGTAACAAGTAGGCACATGTGTTTCACCCCAAAACAGTTTGAAAACGGTAAAAGAGGGGTCTATGTACTCACTTGAGATTGCTCAGAAGTCCTAAGATAACCACCAAGCAATGCTAGAGATCACGGATATCAAACGGCACCTAATATAGGTAACTACATTAATAAACCGGACCTAAATCGGAAGATCGGATAGAATGAGGGTTCGTAAACCAAATGAGTATGGGAACTCGTGTAATATGGTTTAACAACGCCTACATACTAAATGAATCCTAACATAAGTGCTTATGACCCATTACGACCCGTTTAGGTAGCTTATGCTACTTTAACGCGTCGCTCGCGTGAAACGCGTTCGGACCGCCTAACTAGTCCTATGACAAGTAACATATGCCTTAACATGTCTAATATTGTTGTCAAATCAGTTTAGATGTCAAAAGTTATGTTACATATGTCTAAAATGAATTTTGGCATCAAAGGGGTATTTTGGTAATTTACCTAAGGCATATAAACTACCTATCATACAACTACTTAAACGAAGCGACCATAAGGTATAACCTCGTAAGGTTATTCCCTATAAACTATGGTCACCTAAAGTGCTTGGTCGGATCCTAATGATCGACCAAACGGGTCGGGTTCGAAAGTATAAGCGATTGTTTAGATCGCTTACCTTACGACCCTAAATAAGCACTAAACTAAAAGTGACGAGCTAAGCATGTTAAAACATGCTTAACTAAGTTTAGAAAACAGGTTTGGTATCAAAACAAATGGTCTTGATACCCACAAGTAGTTTGGTTACAAAATACGCAAGAATACGTGTTCTGATCGAAACTACGGCTCGTCACTGAGCCTAGATAACGTGGTAATCAGTAGGAATAGTCACTAAGGACTATAACCATCGTGATCACGCTCACGTTATGAAGTTCAAACGAACTTCGCATCGACCATAAACTGGTCAATGCAGAAAGTCAAACAAAGTTCGACTTTCGGACTCGAAAAGCAATAAAAGAACGAAGGAACACTTACGAAGGGTCCCCGAATGCTAATCTAGATCAAAATAGCTCAGGTATGAAACAAAGGTTTCAACTTACAGCACAAATGATCAGATTCTAGTGACAAATGAAGTTGGGGTATGTGGGTATTTATAGTAAATGGACAACCGTTAGGATCATTTCTTGGAAAAGGGGGCACGATCTAAGCCGTATACTTGTTGGAAAGTTGTGGTAACTCATTTGCCATCCAGCATAAGAGTTTGACACTTGGCACTTGGCCTTTGGAGAGTGTTAAGGGCTGTTAAAAGCTGAAAAAAAACGTTTTGCTGCATCTGGCCCCTGTTTACGGACCTAGTTTGGCAGATTTACAGTTTCAGTCCCTACAACCTCAAAACTTGGTTTTCGATGTGTTTTTTTGACACGTTTAAGCCCCGTTAACCCCAATTCAAAGCTCTAAAATGAAGTTAAAGTATAGGGAACTTAAAATGTGTTCAAAAATATCTCGGGTGTCGGTTCGTTTAGCCGTACGGTTACGTTGTTCGGTTAATTACGACGGAATGCGCATAAGCGCGAAAAATGATCCAAATGGCGTGATGAATGGATTTTTCTTATGCCAAACACTAAAATAAAATATTTTAGTGCTTACATAAATTTTTGGATGTCCGGATGTATTCAGAACGTAAGTTATGCGCGAAAATGCAAACTTGTGCACTTTTTGACGCTTTTTGTCCCTGAATGACCCCAAAAGTTTATTTTAGCATACCGAACCCCTCAAAGCCTATTTCTAAGCTATGTAAAGGATATTTATGGTATGTTTAACTTATGGTCATGTTCCGGAATGTCTGTTACAGTTCAAATTGGCATACTTTCGCAGTTTGTCAAGTTTAGTCCCTGTAAGCGAATTAACTTGTTTTTGCCATACCAAAGCCTTCAAAACTTATTTCTAAGTTATGTAAAGGTTATTTAAGGTATTTTAAGCCTATGTCACTATTCCGGAGTGTTTGTTGCGTTAAACTGGTTATATTTATGCATTGGTGCGCGTATAACCTTCCAGAAAGCGATTTAGAGTTTGGAATTGAACAAAAATTGATATGTGCAAATGATACACATATTTTTACAAATCCCAAGTATGAAATATAATATTTCATTGGTTTGGTATTTGTTTGATGGCCGTGGAGGCACAGGTGTTACAGTTTATGCGCCTTCTTGTTATTTACCCTTACCTATTTTTCATAGGTTGCTGAATCAGTGCTGAATTCTGAGGAGTTGGATAAAACCGTTGCGCGTTTACTTGTTGCTGTGCGAAGGGACTGGTACGCCCAAGGATATGCTGAATGTTCTCATCATGTAAATAGCGCTTTGAAGGTTGATTGGGATATCAGCAAATCTGCAACTTATGGCGTGAATACTGGTGCTGCGCTTGCTGATTTAAAGGCAGAATTTAACAACTTGCAACTTTCGGTTATGGATCTGATAAATGTTGCGCTGTAATCTGATGATCACGTAGCACAACTAAAGGAAATCTTTCCGGATGAGGGTGAAGATTTGGCGTAGGTTGAAAATGTATTGAACAATTTTCTTGTAATATTTGGGATGTATATCCCTTTCTTTGTTGGTGCGCTGTTGCGCAAGTAACTAAAACACTGCCGTGTTTGATAGTTTTCAAGGCGTATTTGTACGCAGAGAATAGTATGTTGTGTTTTTTAGTTTTACAATATTTTGTATGTATACAATTACTTTTATTGAGTAAGGCGAATGAAGTTGGTATAAAGCTCATGTGTGAACTTATGGTCGTTTGTGACGTGATCACTGACCGTTCATGAGGCTTGTTTTGTAATTACCATAATGTTTTTGCGCTTACTAAAAGAAATTGCATGCACTTTGTAAAAAAAACACGAGAATAATAGAAACTTTGCTATTTTATTTAGGGATAGAGCATAGAGGCCATTACAAAGTTTGCTAATATAAATATATGAAACTTAACTTACTCTCTAACTTTCCCGCTTCGTTTGATAGATCATGTTTTCCCGCGGGGAATTCATAAAGTTGTCTCTTAAGTTTTCGCCCTTTTGCTCAGGCCCTCCTCACCCCGAGTTATCTGCTTTATCTCTTTGCACACATTTTGGAGTAAATGTGTGAGTTCGCCGCTCTTGAGGACTCTTTATATTTCTGTGCGTAGAGAAATGCAGTTGTTAGTGGTATGACCGCTGGCCTTGTGATACTCGCAATTTTGGGCAGGGTCTTGTCCACGCTTGTTTTTCATGGGAATCGGAGGTTTGAATTCATAGTCTTCAGTACTCAAAACTTCCGCCGGGGTCTTAGTTAAGGGAGTCCACTGTCTCTCCCTATTCTCCTGTTTGGTCTCCCTTTGCGCGGTAAGTTTGTTGATCGTTGCTCGAGCATCTTCAGACGAATGATTTGTCGAGCTAGAATCACGCGACGATTTCTTAAACTTTCTTCTGCCAGTGGAGCCTAAGTCTGCGGGTCTATTGTGTGGTGGCGGCGGCCTATTGGTGGTAAGGTTCTTCTCTATTTGTGTATAAACCTTTGCGGCTGCCTTCACTTTCTCCCAACTTTTTGGGAGGCCTTCTGTCCCAGACAGGACCTTGATCATATCATCACATCTGACCGCGTATTTGAACTGTGCGCGGATCAATTTCTAGTGAACCCCCCCGATTTCCAGCACTTCTTTATTGTATCGGGTGATAAAGTCCTCTAGACTTTCGTCGTCATGACGCCAAATGTTCATGACATCTGATGTGTCTCGGATGGAGCGTCATTGTTGACTGAAATGAGTCAGGAATTTCTTGCTCAGATCTTTCCATGATGTGATGTTCCCGATGGGTAAATTATCGAACCAGATTCTTGCCGCGCCAATAAGAGTCTGCACGAAGAGATGACACCATAGTGGTAGGGTCCAACCCCTAACCAATCATGCGCTTGTAAATACTCTTAAATGATCATCCGGGTCTGTCAACCCGTTGAACTTTCCCACATGAGATGGTAATTTTGCTTTCTCCAGTGGCGCGAGAGCAATCTCCATGATGAATTTCGAATTTTCCGCTGCTTCCGCAGGGCGGTAAATCAAATCGTAATTATGCTCGGCCTCAGTGTTGTAAACCGTACGAGGTCTGCATTTGTTGTAATTAGGCTGCAAGCGACTAAACACACTGGTATTTTCACTCACACGATAGGTTGGATCGGATTCATCGGTGTGAGTGTTTCACTGAGGACCCAACCTAGTATGAACCGATTGCCTTCGGTGAGGGTATGGTTCATCATGATACTCTCTCTGGTGACTTCCTGACTGAGTGTACTAATTTTTTGATGTGGATCTGGCATAAACCTCTGTATTTTCGTAAGATGTATCCTCCCGTTGGGAAGAATTAGCACGAGATCATGGTCTCCGTGATTGAGTCAAGGGAGCAGTTTGTGCACACAGCTGTGTGTATACTACATTTAGTGCCCCTTGAGACCTGACGTACCAGGAAATTGGAGTTTCTCCTGGTGGCAGAATTGAGTGAGCAGGGTTTGCTGGTAACACTCCTGGAGTGACAGGATCGTTTGCTCGATTGGATTGAACCTCATTATCATCGGAGACTTCCTCCGGAATTCCTTCAGGTTGGACGTTGTTACCAAATTTCGGCCGAGGGCCAGTTTGCCTGTGAGCTGATGTCTCTTCCATGAGCAAATGGAATCAACGAAGTGAATCGAAAAACAAGAGAAAATCGGGTGAAACAGAGAAAAAACGGTGGGCGCCAATGAAGAAACACTAGATAAACGACCGGGATCGAAATATCTAGGGGGCTTGGATCTGCATAAAGGGGTTCGTTCTCTCTTGTTTGATTCGATTATGATTGACCTTCTTCTCCGATAAAACTCTGCAAAAAAGAAGCACCGTTAGCCTCGCCAAGGGAAGAAAGGGGTTCTCTCTTTGACCCGACTCCGGTGTGAGAATAAGTATGGGTTATGAAGAAGAAGATGTATTGAAGAAGTGTGTGTAACTTGCTTTCATACCTGAATTATCCTCATATTTATAGCCGGGAGTTTTTGGGAGGGAAAACCTGTTATTGAAAAGTTGACGGAAGATGCTAACGCCGTAGCGGTTATTTTCCTCCATCGTTAATTCCTTTGATCCGACGTGAGAGCACACGGATCGTTGTTTAGATCAAAGGCTGGGGAATTGCCACGTGGAAAGTGGACAAGTGATGATTTCTTTCTATTTCCATGCCATCACCGTGACTCTAAGGGAGGTTGGGGAGATGACACGTGGCCCAGACGGTTGTAACCGTCTGGGTGGTGCACGATTAAGTCTTCTAGAAGATTACTGTTGTAATCTGGTGTGATTCTTTACCGTGTGGTATCAGTTAAATAATATCCAAGCCTGGATATTATTAAGTGGGAATGCCTGTCCTAGGATTTTCATCCTTTATGAAAGCGCAAGGATTTATGATTTCCTTTGGCGCACGGGTGTTGTGTGCTATCTGCCTTAAGCCTTTCTTTTATAAAACCAGTGCGCGGCCGCGCAAGGTAAAAAGGGCTTGAAAGACGAGGTTGTGGTATGGTCCCAAGTACTTATTACAAGGTTTTTGGGACCTTACCCCTTCAGTATCCAAGCCATTGTGGTCCTGGGATTTCCTGAAGCATCAAAATAAGATACTTCCCGTAAGCATATGTCCCCTTTTGTTTCAATGATTGGTGATGTCGTTGCTTTATGTTTTACTTTCCAAATTTGTTTAGGCTTTTCTAGTTACTTAGGTGCCTTTGGAAAAACTGTTTACTTTTCAACCTTATTAATTTTCAAAACTTG
Organism: Helianthus tuberosus; assembly: GCA_030545235.1. NCBI lineage: Eukaryota > Viridiplantae > Streptophyta > Magnoliopsida > Asterales > Asteraceae > Helianthus > Helianthus tuberosus. The sequence goes on along the minus strand of JARYGA010038158.1, from coordinate 20,766 downwards.
TTTAGGTTTCAAAGCTTGTTTTCTTTTGTCACAACATTCCAATCCCTATCAGATGGTTTAAACTTAGGATGCTTATTCATCATTGCCTTAGGTTTTCCAATCCCTATCCTTTGGTGTAACCCTCTGATTCTATGTATAATGTGGCATATAAGGACGATGTGTGCAATTTTGTGCAATGTGGCCGGGTATGGCACAGTTGTAGCATGTTTGCTTCTTTACATAAGGAGCATATCCCTTTCCATTCGACCCAACCGATGATGAATTTGAGTTATAGGATATGTTGGATGATTTGTTTGCAGACTTTTCTAACTTTCTACCCTGCTTCATATGTCCCTGTTTACAACAGTTTGTACATTCACCTTTTTTATCTTTAAAAACCGTGTTAGATTTAGCAATATCATTTGGAAATGTTGGTTTTGTAAACACATATTTATTTGACGGGCCGCTCAAAGCTGGCTCAGAAACAGCCTTTTTCACATATGGATAAGCATGAACAAACAAAGTGGATGTTTTCAAAGGAACATCGGAAGTTTCTTGGCAAACAATATCATCCCTCTCAACCCAATCCTCTAACTTTATCTCATCTGCACACGAAGTAGAAGTATCAGTATCGTTCACACATTTAAAGTCAAAGACTATTGGCCTCACCACACTTGTACCAACTGTCTTGAAAAGGCTTCCTCACATTCGTCTACATTTTCGACTGGCCTTGTTGTATCAATTTCAGAAGTTATGGGCTCAGTCAATGTTTCACTGCTTGATTCAGCTGAACCACTTGAGGTACATTCTTTTTGTAGTGGCTCTGCTGAATCCTCTGTTGTTCATTTAGCTGCTCCAGAGCACTCACAGCTAGATTCACTAAACTCAACTGATTCCAATTTCTCAGAATCAGTTGCTGTAGGTGATTCACATTTGCAGTTATATGGTGCAGCTGGCTTAGTTGGTTTATTTGCCGTTTCATTTAAAAAATGACTTTCAGTTTGATTTTCAAAAACTCTTTGTTCATTAGGATTTAAAACCTGAAAATGTTTATCAACCTCTGCATTTTTCTCAAAACTCAATGTCTCTGTTTGCTTAGAGACGTTCTCTGATTTAAAAAAAAAACAGGTGCAGATGTTGGTTCGGTTGTCTTTGTTTCATTCTTTTTAGTCTTTGAGATTTTAATTTTTGCGGTTTTAACTGGCTTGACCTTGACGTCTCTAGACCTTTATTCCTAGTTTCTTTCTTACTGAACTGTAACTGCTTATTTATCATGGTTTCAACTTTTTCACTAGAAACATTGAATTTTCAAAAATTAAAGTTTGCATTTTCAAAAGTTAATTTTAGTAAATCAAGTTCAGCAGTTAATTTTTTAGAAAGCTCTTTAAAATGGAGATGCCTACATTTCTCTTGACTCAAATCTTTATGTAACTATCAGATATCAGGTTTTTTGGCCTCCACCATATCCTTGTATCCATCAATTTTCTTTTTGATCTGATATAAATCAGATTTGGATAACTAAAGTTGCATAATTAAGGAATTGTCATGTTCTTTGTTGTGACAACTGTCAAAAATCCAGGTATCCGTATAATTAATTAATATTGATTAGTGCTTAATAACTGTGCTTAATTACAACTGATAACTTACACTGCTTTCTGATTTCTGTATCATACATACATGTGCATCACATTTCATGTTGTCACATCATTCTCACATGCAAACTTTATTGACATACATGATGCACAAAGCACAGTTAACGGATAACTCAGAAAAACGCTGACGATGTTCAGTACATAGACAGACAGTGTTTTGAGACCCAGTATGAGCCGGAAACCAAGTTCTACACTAGTATAGTGTGTAGGAAAGTAAGGATCATAAAACTGCTTCACTAGGTGATAGTTTAAGAGCCGGAAAGTGCCTAAAACCCACATAAAGTGCAGAATTCAGCACATTTCAGCAAAATTCAGCATTTAAATGAGCTAGTATCATGCAAAAATATGGCAAAATGGTCCTGTATGCTTTCCTAAGTGTCGGGAATTAAAAGTATCACAAAAGGGTACTTAAAGATCACTAAACGGAATAGGTTGACACTTTAACGAACCGGTATCTAACCGAACAACCGGACACTACCCGAAACACCAACATTTTACTAGAAGCATTGTTTTAATGTTTCTGAGCTAGTTATGATCTCCGAACACCCTAACACACTATATAACATCAAATACACATAAACACTAACTGATATACTTGAAATCTAACCTAGACACGTAACTAAACATTAAAACCAAACTAGAGATCCCCCCACCATGGTGGACGGTCACATGTGGCTCCACCCTTGATCACAACAAATCCCATTTGATCTCACTTGATCTTCTAAAGATTGAGTAGAGATTTGATGTGTACTTAGGGGACATAAAAACCATTGGTTAAGAGCTCTAATGTGTGTATAAGAAGAACATGGAGGATCATAATCACCACACTTCACTTCACCATCTCTCTCCTTCTCCTTCTCCCCACTTCGGCCGAGAACTAGCACCACCACCACCCCCATTTTCATTTCAAGTTCATCCATTTCCAAGTGTACACAAGGTGTAAGGAGCCATATAAGAAGGTTTGGTGGTCTTGAAGATTGAAGGACCTCTCCCGATTGCTTTTATCCTCCACTTTTGTTATCATCATCATCAAGTGTTCTTCCCCTAGCTTGGTGCTAGTTGTAAGACTCTCATGATCTTTATTTACTTCATATGTTGTTGGTTAAATAATGATGAACATTGATAAACTTGATGAACACTAAAAGACATAAACATGAATCGTGAACATAAGCTTGATATATAATGAAAATATGTTGTTTAGTGTATGTATGAAGTTTGATTGTTGTTTACTTGAGATTATGATGTTGATCATCATAAGGAGCTTGCTAGATTGTGATTAAACACATGATCTAGAAAGTAAGAGGATGATTATGTGATAACACAAGATGATCATCCTCATATATAAGCATGAACTTGAAGAATAAGTGATTTATTGAAAAATAATAATCAAAATGAGATAATAATCTTATGGATCTAAGATTCATGAGTGGTTTTCCAAAAGAACCAAGTTCAAAATATGATTTTTAGAAGATCTTGGTTATTACTTAAACAAACACTATTTTTAGTGGTAAAACAAGTGTAAAAACACTTATGAATCAAGAAGATCTCACAAAGAAACGTTTTTGTAAAATATGCTTACAAGTTGAAAACACCTAAATTATTTAAGAATGAGATTTTTAAAGAAATAAACACACTTTAAAGGGTAACTAAGTCTACTAAACATACTACCAAGTTGCTAAAAGTTTTTATGAAAACTCAAGTTCATGATCATTATGTAGATAGCTTTGTTTTAGCACGTGGTAAGTGTAAATTGATTGTTGATTGTTTATGATGATTTTTGAAAAGAAAATGATATGCTTTAATAGCATGGACACCTCCATTTTTAGGGGAAACTATGGCAAAATTTTCTAAAAATACAAACACTTAGAAAAATATTTTCTAAACAACTATTCACAAGTATGTTTTAACTATGATTTTCAATATAAACCTAGCCATAGAAAGTGTTACAAAAATACAAGTATTGGAGGTAGGTTTTATAAATAAAAAGGGATTAATATGTATTTAGAATATATATTTACACATTGTGTGTGATTATTTGAATACTTGGTGTATTAGTTATATTAATTTACGATTTAAAGGAATATAACTCAACAAAATACCAAGAATTTGCAATCCAAAATAATACCAAAAATCACAAGGGATAAATATATATAAGTTACACACTTAATATTGTGAAATCGAACGCAAGAACGTAACTTGTGAAATATTCCGGAGAATACCATTATAAATATTATTTTTGGTAAATATTATTTTGGATACAAGAAGTGAAAATATGATTTTTGTAAATATTACAAAGTTATATCATATTTTGACAAAGCGAAAATATATTATTTTTGGGAGTAAAATATATTTTCTTGAATATTTAGAAGATATATGATTTTTGAGAAAGATATATATATTTTCTTGAAATACAATATTTTTGGACAAAATAAGTTTAGATATATATTTTCTAAGTTAGACTTGAAAATATATTATTTTGAAAACTACAAAATACAAGAATACGAGTACACATGTATGAGAATACCCCCATCCTTGGGAAGGAAATACTTGAGAAGTATTATTACAAAATATTGCTTAAACAATTATTCCAAAACTAAATATAATTTAAAGTTAAAATAAATATTATTTTAACAAGTAATTATAACTTGGAATAATATTGTGAACATAAGAAACGTAACCCAAACACGTAAATACATAGGCAAGGCACGGCCCGTTCGTCTAATAGACATAGTACATTGTAGGGAGTCATGTTCGCTGAGGAGATTTGGGTTACGATTCTGAAGACGCAATACTGTGAGTTCATGTCCCCCTTTTCCTTTAATTGTTTTCAGTTTTATACTTCGGGGGTGAAATACATGTTACAATTGTTACAAACATTTTATACATGGTATGGTTAGCTAAGGAGGGTATACTGCTTGATCATGTGAAAGGTGGGTATAATACTTAAGGCCAATAATCCTCGTCGTAGGACTGAGGGACATGAGTGATAGATCTATTTGGGTGCAGCGAGCCCACACCCATGGGGACCAGGGTGGCCCATAGGGTGACTATGTCTTCCAGCCGGAGGCCCGGTATAAATTTGCTAGGTTTGAGTCTTCCTGCACCATTTCACACATACCATTGGCTTTGCAACCCATTGGTGATCTGTTTTTCCTTATTACTACATACCAGGGACATACATACATACATACATACTTTAAAGGTTTATTCATACACACATACACATGAACTCGCTCAACTTTTGTTGTTGTTTTTCAAATTACATGTATTTCAGGGAACTAAGTGGATATGGCAAGTGTTGCATGTTTTCAAGCTGCGTATAAATAAGAGATGTCATCCGTGGTCATAGAGTTTAGGAGATGTATCCTATTCCTGGATGGGATACATGTTTCTAAGCTCGGGTTTGTTTAAGGTCTTTTGTTGAGTCTTCGTGAACTCATTTAAACATGTTATGGTTTGTAATTTAAATTTGGCGTCTACGTTTCAAAAAAATTTTGTCATGTTGTTTTCAAAACTTAATCAATGGATGAACATCTAAATGTTTTATCACATATCTTTGTTATGAATGAATGCTATGGTACTAAGAAAGTCACACCAATAATCACGCTTCCGCAAAAGTCAGGGTGTGACAGCTTGGTATCAGAGCTTCGATCGTAGCGAACTAGGATCCTTTCTCGAGTCTAGACTACGATCATTAGGGCTCTCACGAAAATATTTTCAAACATGTTTACATTGCATACACCAAATGTCCATATCCAGGGAACAAACATTTTTACAAACAAAAGGCACAAAAACACATTTCAAAACTTATGATCATAGTTCAGTCTTAGAGACTGGGGAGGTTCAGTCTTAGAGACTGTGGAGGTTTAGTCTGAGAGACTGGGTAGTTCAGTTTGGGAAACTGGGGAGGTTTAGTCTGAGAGACTAGGAAGTTCAGTCTGAGAGGCTGGGTGGGATAGTCTGGGAAGGCTAGGACGAATACATGCTTACATTGTTACCGCTTACATACTTATTTGATGATTGTTGATATACGTGCATATGTTGTGATTACTTGTTACAGACACCATGTCCTCCTCTGAGAGTGGAGTATCAGATACCGTAGACCCTATGGCCATAGTTTCGGATGATGAGATAGCCACATACCCTGAGGTTTTCACCTCTGACACTATGAGTGACGACGATGATGATTTCCAGCCGTTTGCTTTGCCAGATTTTGGCGATGATATACCGCTAGCTGATGGTCTTCATGGCAAGGATCTACTTCTTGTTCAGCTCCCTACTCCTTTTCCTCTTGCTGCATTTCCTCTTGAGGATGTGCCTCTTGATGCCATGTCTGACGATGATGTCGATCTTTTTGTTGAGGGTCCCCCTGAGGGTGCCCAGGATGATGGAGTTCCAGTCGCCGATGTCATTGCTATTCCTCTTATCGAGATTCCTGTCATTGAGATTTCATTTGACCATTCTGGTCCTGATTCATTCGAGTCTGTGTCATCTACTACTTTGCACGCACTGGGATTACAGCGTTATCCCACCGATTCTGATTCTGACACAGCTATGTCTGTCGCACCTGTCCCTCCACAGGACTTCGAGTTTGATGATGAGTTTGATCCTGTCTTTCCACACGACTTTGATCCTGAGCATGAGATTGAGTTTGTCCCCGATGAGCAGCATTTTAAGGCGCCTATCGATCCTGACATGATACCCGCTGATATTGAGTTAGCCCTAGCTGACCCTGAGCCTATGATTGCACCCGAGCCTATACCTGCTCACGATCCTTTGCCTGAGCATGACCCTGCACCTGTCGATGTACCTGTTGTTGCACCACCTTTGCCTAACCCGATCCCTGTACTTGTTGATCGTGCTCCTTTTGCAGCTCAGATTAACCCCAGATATGCACACACCCACAATGGGTGGATCGAGGACGATGATGACTTGCCACCTTTTGTTAGACCTGTTACTCCCTCACCTGCACCTATACATGCACCCATTGATATCGCCCCGTTTCACCCACATGTTTCTGACATTCACCGCACAGATCTACCGGTCACGTTCCTACAGGATATCCCTCCACCCTGTCACGGGGAAGGTCCATCAAGTCAGCAGCCCAGTCATATACCTTCTGTCTCAGCAGCCGATCCTTTCATGCCACAGTTTACACACACTGCTCCTTTTGTTTCTGCACCCACGGGCGAGCCACTTATTTGGTTTTCGCCCAACACGATGCCTATATCTGATCCATACCATCCCTCACATTACTCGGGTTACACCAGGGATGATCTGCTTTTGTCGTTACAGCTCCAGCAGGAGTTGGTGTGTCATAGAGTCATGGAGTTAGAGAGGATTCCGTGTCCTCCACCTTGCACTTGTCAGTCACCATTCGCGACTCCACCGACTCCACTTCTACCATACCCAGATTTTGTCGTCCGTTTCCTCACTATGGAGCAGCAGATTAGTTACCTGTTGCGTATCGTTCATGCCCTTAAGGAGGATTTAGCGCATTTGCGCAAGTTGTTTTTCGTTCCTCCGCCTCCTCCTCCTCCTCCACCATCAGCATAGAGGTTTTTGGTTTTATGCAGGTAGCATACTTTTGGTGAGAGTGTAGCTATTGAGCCCAGCTTACGAAGACTTTGGAAGACCACTTTTTGGTGTATATGACTGGTGTGGACCGATGGATGCTTTGGACAAGGGTAGTGTGACCCTGTAGTCCTTCTTGATGAGATATGATACATTTGTAAAACCTGTAAAACTATATTTGTGGTCGGTGAATTATACAAGCTCAATCGCAATATTCTCATTATATACATTGTTGAATTACTTGGTTATGCTATGATTGAGATATTATGTGCTTACCTGCTTAATGAAAACCTAATCATAATATTCTCGTTAAACGTGTTACTAATATACAGGAATGTGCGGTAATTGCAATGTACGTACTTGTTTGTTATACTCTCATTTAACATAATTCCATTTACTTGCTTATGCTATGAGTATGTTGTAGCTTGATGTATTGATATGATGATTTGTTACGTGTAAATACAACTATTTACACTCCATGAACAAATGAGGCTTGACCAATCAAAACTTTTCGTAGAAGATGTCTCAAAGGATCATTCAGCTGCCCATGACCGAGGCGGAACTACAACCGCACATCACACAGGCCATCGCGCGGCACGAGGTTCTTCGCTACCAACTCAGCGAAAATATCTCAGGGATTAACCCACCCAACGGTTGTACCTACAAGCAGTTTTTAGACTGCAAGCCTCCGAATTTCGACGGCACTGGAGGGGCCATAGCCTTTGTAAAATGGACAGAAAATATGGATTCTGTTTTTCGAATGAGCGGATGTACGCCAGAGCAACAAGTCCTATATGCATCAAGATTGTTTCAAGATGGGGCCTGGTCATGGTGGAACTCTCAGATTCAAATAATGGGCATAGCCGCTATGAACGCTTTAACATGGTAGGGAGTTTTGCTCCCCGATGGCAATCCAAAAGCTGGAATTCGAATTCTGGAAGCTAAAGATGGAAGGTCCAAATGTGGTGGAGTACGTGCAAAAACTTCACGATTTGTCACGAGTTGTTCCGTACCTAGTGGAACCAGAGTTGAAAAGGATGGAGCCATTCATCTAGGGACTGGTGCCTCAGATCCTGTGCTTAATGACGGTGTCTGCTCCGCCAACAACCATCGATGTGATCAAGTTAAGTGCGACGCTCAGTAAAGAAGCAATTAGATTGGAAGAGTTTTCAATCCCTGACGAGAAGAAGGAAACTCAGGTAGAGTCATCTGGAAAGAACAAAAGGAAGCTCACGGAGGATACCCGAATGAATGACCAGAACAAAGCCAAAAAGGAAAAAGAATACATGGGCATCCTACCTAAGTGTGATAACTGTCCACTTCACCACGCTGGGTCATGTAGGGATGGAAGAAGTGATGTTTGTGACAAAGTAGGGCATGACAAGGAGACGTGTCAGATCGGTACGGGACATGGAAACGAAGGTCTAGATGGTGATGGAAATCACGAAGGAAACAACGGCAACAACGACTACAAAAGTAGGGCCAATGATGGACAAAAACATATTCGAGGTTGTTTTGACTGTGGGGATAAAGGGCACTTCAAGAAAGATTGCCTTAACAACAATCAAGATGATGTTAAGACTTACTTGGGGACTAAGCCGAAATGTGATAAGTGCAAGTTTCACCATGAAGGTCGATGCCAGAAGCCTAAGTGCGGTAGATGTGGAAAGTGGGGACACAACAAGAATGCCTGTTGGGCGAAGAGTCCCATAAAAGGAGGAAATGGTGACAACAACCAAGGCGGAAATAATAATGATAAGGTTTCGGGCTGCTACAGAAGCGGAAACGTGGGGCACTTTAGAAAAGATTGCCCAAGGAGGAGTAACCAAGACCGTGAAGGAGCATCCAACATCAGAACTCGTGAAGCACGCCAGGATCGAGATGTGGTTGCTGGTGTGTTCTCTACCAACCAAAATTTTGCATCTATGTTATTTGATACCAGTACCGACCTTAGCTTCATATCTCATGAATTTAAGAATATACTTGGGTTAGTAAAAGGATAAGTTATATAACCCGCACTCGATAGAACTAGTTAATGGGAAGCCTAGACGTGGTGACTGGGATGGTCCAGTTGTCGAGCAATCGAACGGCGGTTGTTATCAACACCTCGATGATGAGCGATGAAGCAATCGTGACTCATGAAGTAGGATACGCCTCTACAAACTACTAGTGCTTGAAGACACGGAAGTTTTTGCGCAAGGGATGTGTTGCCTTCTTGGCTCATTGTCATGGACAAGGGAGCCGAAGAACCAAAAACTCGAAGATGTCCCTATGATAAGGGGATATCCTGAAGTCTTCCCCGAAGGCTTGCCAGAATCATCTCCTCAACGACGAGTCGAATTTCACATCAATTTAATTCCAGGCGTCGCGCCTGCAGTCAATGCATCTTAGCGACTTACACCCTCGGAGAAGCAAGGATTGACAGTGTAGCTTCAGTAGATGATAGAGAAGCAAGCTAACAGACCAAGTTTCCCGTTTTGAGTGACCCCGGTTTCGCTCATCAAGAAGAAGGACAATGATTTTTAAATGAGCATCAACTACCTGGAGCCGAACAAGCCAACCAACAAGAGTTGGTAACTCTTTCCAAGGATTAACGAATTATTTATTTAACTAACTATAAGGACCCAATTATTATTTTAAGATTGATCGGTGAGTGAGGGTCTTTACCTATGAATTCAGAAAGGAAGCATACCCGGAAATTGTGGGACAAGGACTTATTTTGGACATACACAAAAATTGTGTTTCCTACGCAATGCCCAAAACAGTTTCGCACAGAATACGAAACTTTGAAAACTTGTGCTAAATCCTTTGGGAACCCAGGCCAAAAATCGTAGAGGTTGTCACTTAGGAACAACACCTGTTAACTCAAGCAAACCCCATTATCCTGATAAATATGCTACTTCAGTTAACCAAACAGAAAGTACTCAAATTTCTTTTGTTGGAATTTCCGCTTTTGTTTCTAGCGAGTAGATGCTTGCATCTCCACTCCCCTTAATGGTAGTTGCATCGCGCCAATTTTCTTTGCTGAGAGCGAACGCACATTTGCTTCGATACTTGGTCATTTCTTCATTTTAGCAAATACTCATTGTTTCAGTACTCAGAAACTTATATGTCACCCATGCACCATTTGCTACGCATGTGGTTTCGTTTCGAACAAACGCTTCATTGAAATTCAAATATTAATTTGCTAAACCTAATTACTGATTCGTGATTCGAATGACCTACATTGTTGTAATTGTTGGCTCTTTTGTTATCAAGTCAACACATTTTCTTGAAACTTCTTTTCTTTCAAGTTAAATTCATAGTTCATCTTCGTAACCATGCTGAGATTCCCTTGTTGATACATACGTTTATTGTCGGGCTACGCTAGAACCAAGTTCAATTGCTTGAACTTATCCATTTCGCATATTCCATTTAAGGCGCCATATGATGTATTGAAAGCATCATATTCAAATATTTTTTGCAAAGGTTCTTTTGTTTCGGGTCGTAGTAGACTTGGTTGGTCTACGACTCTACAACATCGTTTGCTGAATTCTACACCTTGCAGTAAAACTTTCACAAAATTGAGCTTGCGCTAATTTGGTTACGCACCTCATACACGGATTTAATCGTCTATTTATTTGTTCTAAATATGTTTTGTTTATCACGATTAAAGCGGTCTCAACACAATTGTGTGTTAAGACAATGGTACCTAGATTCATTTCATATCACGGTGTACCTCTTAACGATTCTTTCGTTACAAATTGAATGCCTCGCAGTGTTTATTATTTTCCATCTTCAATCAGAAACAGTAGTCCTTTGATGTTCCAAATTCGATTGAGAACCCCATGACGATGTTTAAATTAAATTTTCAGAATTGTTTCAATACACTTTCCTTGATTCCAAGCACGGTGGACTTGTTCGGTCACCACTATTGTTGAAATATGTCAATTCGACACCTTGTGGTGCCATTACAAATTGTAGCTTGTGCTAATCATGGTCAATCTTTTCACACAAAACTACATATACTTTTGTTTGACTTGTCATTTAAACATTCCTGATGCAACTACGAATCAAGACAATGAGACACCAGATTCGCTTGTATTTCATTCGGTGTATTTTCACAATTCAAGAATGTCAACACACTAATCGTTACCATTTATTTCTTAGAAAGTTGACAGATCTTTTTCATATTAAAGTTGTTGATTTTGGGTTCATTTAGCGGATGCTATGGTTTATGAAAAACTCGTTTGCGTATTGTGACCGTTTGTTTGAGAATCCTATTGGCCAAAACTCCCCTTTTGTGGAACCACTGTTAACTGGATTACACTAGACTATACGTCAATACGTCTTGTATCTTTGACAACAAATCCTGAAACACATACTTTTTAACTGCTGGTTTCCAATTATAGTAAGATATCCTTGGATTCGCCTAATTTGAATAAGATTAGATTCGGTTTCTCTCTACCCCCGTATTATTCATATATATATACATGCATAATGAAACCCTAAGGAGTTAAGGTAGTACAAATTTCGAGGATGAAATTTTCTTAACAGGGGGAGAATTTGACAACTGTCAAAAATCCAGGTATCCGTACAATTAATTAATATTGATTAGTGCTTAATGACTGTGCTTAATTACAACTGATGAGTTAAACTGCTTTTTGATTTCTGTATCATACATACATATGCATCACATTTCATGTTGTCACATCATTCTCACATGCAAACTTTATTGACATACATGATGCACAAAACATAGTTAGCACAGTTAGCGGATAACTCAGAAAAATGTTGACGATGTTCAGTACATAGACAGATAGTGTTTTGAGACCCAGTATGAGCCGGAAACCAAGTTCTACACTAGTATAGTGTGTAGGAAAGTAAGGATCATAAAACTGCTTCACTAGGTGATAGTTTAAGAGCCGGAAAGTGCCTAAAACCCACATAAAGTGCAGAATTCAGCACATTTCAGCAAAATTCAGCATTTAAATGAGCTAGTAACATGCAAAAATATGGCAAAATGGTCCTGTATGCTTTCCTAAGTGTCGGGAATTAAAAGTATCATAAAAGGGTACTTAAAGATCACTAAACGGAATAGTTTGACACTTTAACGAACCGGTATCTAACCGAACAACCGGACACTACCCGAAACACCAACATTTTACTAGAAGCATTGTTTTAATATTTCTGAGCTAGTTATGATCCCCGAACACCCTAACACACTATATAACAACAAATACACATAAACACTAACTGATATACTTGAAATCTAACCTAGACACTTAACCAAATCCCATTTGATCTTACTTGATCTTCTAAAGATGTAGTAGAGATTTGATATGTACTTAGGGGACATAAAAACCATTGGTTAAGACCTCTAATGTGTGCATAAGAAGAACATGGAGGATCACAATCACCACACTTCACTTCACCATCTCTCTCCTTCTCCCTCTCCCCACTTCGGCCGAGAACTAGCACCACCACCACCACCACCACCATTTTTATTTCAAGTTCATCCATTTCCAAGTGTACACAAGGTGTAAGGAGCCATATAAGAAGGTTTAGTGGTCTTGAAGATTAAAGGACCTCACCCGATTGCTTTTATCCTCCACTTTTGTCATCATCATCGTCAAGTGTTCTTCCCCTAGCTTTGTGCTAGTTGTAAGACTCTCATGATCTTTATTTACTTCATATGTTGTTGGCTAAATAATGATGAACATTGATAAACTTGATGAACACTAAAAGACATAAACATGAATCGTGAACATAAGCTTGATATATAATGAAACTATGTTGTTTAGTGTATGTATGATGTTTGATTGTTGTTTACTTGAGATTATGATGTTGATCATCATAAGGAGCTTGCTAGATTGTGATTAAACACATGATCTAGCAAGTAAGAGGATGATTATGTGATAACACAAGATGATCATCCTCATATATAAGCATGAACTTGAAGAATAAGTGATTTCTTGAAAAATAATAATCAAAATTAAAAATGCTATTTTAAATGTTATGCCTTTTGTGGAGGGTACATTACCTGTGAGATATTTGAAGGCTTTGGTGTAATCAGTTAACGCGACAAACACTCCAGAACATCAACATATTCTTAACATACCTTAAATAACCTCTACATAACTTAGAAATAAGTTTTGAAGGCTTTGGTGTGGCAAAATAAAGTCTATTCGCTTACAGGGACTAAATTCGACAAACTACGAAAGTATGACGATTCGTACTGGAACAGACATTCCGGAACATGACCATAAGTTAAACATACCATAAATATCCTTTACATAACTTACAAATAGGCTTTGTTGGGTTCGGTGTGCTAAAATAAACTTTTGGGTCATTCGGGGACTAAAAGCGTCAAAAAGTGCACAAGTTTGCATTTTCGCGCATAACTTACATTCTAAATACATCCGGACATCCAAAAATTTATGTAATCATTAAAATATTTTATTTTAGTGATTGGCATGAGAAAAATCCGTTCGTCGCGCAATTTGGACCGTTTTTGCGTCCGTTACGACTTCCGTCGTAATTAACCAACAACGCAACCGTACGGCCAAACGAACTGACATCCGACATAATTTTGAGCATATTTTAAGTTCCCTATACTTTAACTTCCTATTTGAGCCTTAAAGTGAGGTTAACGGGGCTAAAACATGTCAAAACGCATCAAAAATCAAGTTCGGAGTCACAGGGGCCTGTTCTGCAAAAAATCAAACTTTGCTGGTATGCACAATGCTTACGGACCGTAAGCACTTATCCATACGGTCCGTAAGGACCTCCCAGATCAGCAAAACCAGTTTTAACAGCTGTTATACACTCATAACCCTCTTGCACATGGTATTTCTGAAACTATGGGCTTAATCTAGGGGCTCCAATGGTTTTGTAAAACCATGGGTGCACATGTACGGACAAGATCAAAGCACGTTATTCGACGAACGATCTTGTCACACCCCGACCGCGTAGAACAACAAAGCGCGGCGGAAACATCGAGGCGTGTTGCAACAGAATTAATGTTTCATAACCATGGATACCAAAAAGTGTTTCGTTTTATTAAACATTGAATAATTACATCGTCTGGAAAATTAAATACACAATTTAAACATAATCTATCATTGTTATTGAGTCACTAAGGCCTTGTCCAGTCCTATGTGAGCATGCATCTTATCAATCGATATCATTCAACAATACCTGAAACATATGTGAAAACGAGGTCAGCAAAGAAATGCTGGCGAGATACATAGGTTTTGTGAAAATAAGATTCATGACTTCTGTTTTAAGAAAATGTTTAGTCATGAACCTCGTAATTTGCTTTGTCTTTGTAAATCAGTTGAAAAACAATTAGTTCAGATGATATGTATAAATAAGAAAATAATGCATGGTTAAATGAATAACCAAGTTAAATGAGTTAAAAGATAAATTGTTTTGTAAAACAATGTCTTGTGAAAAGTATGTTATTTGTATAAAATGTTATATGTATCAAACTGAAATGATTCAAATAACGCTACAATATGTAATACCATACAAACACTTATATATAGGAAGTACCAGCGGCGTATCCACCATGCTTGTATCATATTACACACACATCGTTACTTAGTCACTTAATCAAACCAAACCAAACAATGTAAAATGTCTATGTTTAAATAAATTGTCAAATGTCTATGTCAAATATCCATGTCAAATGTCTATGTCAAATATCCATGTCAAATGTCTATGTCAAATATCCATGTATGGCAAGTGAAATGTCTCAACTAAACCATATGCACAAAAACAAAGTATTGAAGTAAAACTTGGTTTAAATCAAAGTTATGTTTTGTGGGAAATGCATGATCAAATGTCAATCATGTTAAAATGTTTACCCAATCGTTAACCCATTTTGTAAAATCGTTCTAGTCGTTCTTGTTTTAATTGTGAAACTTCTTTATGGTCGATTCTCTAATAACATTCAAACCTTTTTGACGCGTTCCTCGCTCCATCTCGCTCTCGTTCTCGTTCTTAACAAACCCTTACCAAAGGATAAGTTAATAATTCAGATTCAGTCACTACCCATAACCCCCACACATAACAATGGGTGCAGTAAATAACGGGATTTGTCAGATCCTATGGTACCATAACCTAATACTGGTCGGCTTGATCATTGCTAATGAATGTCATCGGTCATGTAAACTACAACCAACAAGTTTGTTCACTTTTTTGAAATTTGTTATTAGTTTTTGAAATCATTGTTAGCGTTCTTGAAATAATTGTTAGCGTTCTTGAAACTATTGTTATCGTTCTTGATACTACATTGTAATTGTTTTTGAAACCATTGATAAAACATTTAGCACATATGAGTCACCCCAAAACAGTTGAAAACAGTAAAAGAGGGGAACAAAGTACTCGCCTGGGAGTGCTTAGGAGTCTTGAACAACTACCAAGTAAGCTAGAGGAGTCCCGGAAATCAAACGGTACCTAATATAGGTAACTACATAATTAACCCGGACCTAAATCGGAAGACTGGGTAGCAGGAGGGTTTGTAAACCAATTGAGTGTAGGAACTCATATGATATGGTTTAACAAAGCCTACATACTAAATGAAACTTAACCTAAGTATTATCGACCCATCGCGACCCATTAAGGTAACTTATGCTACTTTAACGCGTCGTGCGCGTGAAACGCGTTCGGACCGTCTAACTAGTCCTATGACAAGTGTTATATGCCTAAACATGTTACATAATCAGTTATGTGACAAAAGTTTAGGTTACATATGCTTAATTACCAATTATACATGAAAAGGGTATTCTGGTAATTTACCTAAGGCATATAAACTACTTATCATACAACTACTTAAACGAAGCGACCATAAGGTATAACCTCGGAAGGTTATTCCCTATATACTATGGTCACCTAATGTATTTGGTCGGATCCTAATGATCGACCAAACTGGGTCGGGTTCGAAGGTATAGGCGATTTATTAGATCGCTTACCCTACGACCCTAGACAACGTGGTAATCAGTAGGCATAGTCCCAAGGGACTATGACCATCGTGATTACAATCACGTTGCGAAGTTCAAACGAACTTCGCATTGACCATTACTGGTCAACGCTGAAAGTCAAACAAAGTTTGACTTTCTGACTCGAAAAGCAGTAAAATAAGGAAAAGAACGAAAGAATACTTACGAAGGGTCCCCGAATGCTAAACTCGATTCAAAAATCTCAGGTATGAAACAAATGTTTCAACTTAGAGTTTCTCAAATCAAGTTTCTTGTAATTTTAGCAATGGGGGTGTTGGGGTATTTATAGGAATACCCGAACCGTTAAGATCGTTTCATGGAAAACGTGCCTTAATCCCATCCGTACATGTGTTGAAATGTCATGGTGTTTAGGTGTTTAAATTCCATCCATACATGTGTTGAAATGTCATGGTGTTTAGGTGTTTAAATTCCATCCATACATGTGTTGAAATGTCATGGTGTTTAGGTGTTTAAATTCCATCCATACATGTGTTGAAATGTCATGGTGTTTAGGTGTTTAAATTCTATCCATACATGTGTTGAAATGTCATGGTGTTTAGGTGTTTAAATTCCATCCATACATGTGTTGAAATGTCATGGTGTCTAAATTCCATCCTTATCCGCTGACTAAGCATTGTTAGAATGTCTGGTTGTGAATTAAACAACGGCTAATACATCGAATCTGGTCCCGAAAGTGCAAAACTGATCCAAATGACGCGACGCATGGATTTTTCTTATGCCGAACACTAAAATAAAATGTTTTAGTGCTTACATAAATTTTTGGATGTCCGGATGTATTCAGAACGTAAGTTATGCGCGAAAATGCAAACTTGTGCACTTTTTGACACTTTTAGTCCCTGAATGACCCAAAAGTTTATTTTAGCACACCGAACCCCTCAAAGCCTATTTCTAAGCTATGTAAAGGATATTTATGGTATGTTTAACTTATGGTCATGTTCCGGAAGGTCTGTTACAGTTCAAATTGGCATACTTTCGCAGTTTGTCAATTTTAGTCCCTGTAAGCGATTAAACTTTGATTTCACCACACCAAGCCTTCCAAAACTTATATCTAACTTATGTAAAGGTTATTTAAGGTATGTTAAGCCTATTTCACTATTCCGGAGTGTTCGTTGCATTAAACTGGTTATATTTACGCATCAGTGCGTGTATAACCTTCCAGAAAGCGATTTAGAGCTTGAAATTGAACAAGAATTGATATGTGCAAATGATACACATATTTTTACAAATCCCAAGTATGAAATATAATATTTCATTGGTTTGGTATTTGTTTGATGGCCGTGGAGGCACAGGTGTTACAGTCTCCCCTACTTTAGGAAATTTCGTCCCGAAATTTATTTAGAGGAAACTTGTGAGAGCTTGGAAATATGAAGTTGAAAAGATCAAACAACATTGGTTAGGGTTCTGAACTTCTAGTAACTTTAATAACATCGTGTTTGCAATGTAAGAGGGATACTTATATACAAGTATATGAAGCGTCATTGGTGCGTCCACCGTACCTCCATTACATCGTTCTCATTTCGTTATTTTTGTCACTATCGGTTCTTACACATCATAAATCTTACTGTGTTTCTGTCCACTAAATTTCATAATTACGTACGCGTCCATAATCAGAAAATTCCTTGCACCGTTCACACAGTCTATTTTATAATGTATAGGGGAAAACCAAATGAACAATCCTGCGATGAGTGTGACTAGACCGCCATAGAGTCCTTTTAATTAAATCAATAAATGATCTAAATAGACTATCAAGGAGTCTGTTCAGCTACATCACTAGATGTCGTTCTTTAACCAAATTATGAATCAATCTTTTTGACTAGACCACTAAGAGGGTCTCTTATGAAACATGGAATGGTACTATATAACCCAAGGGTCTTAACTATTACATAGAAACCCATTAAGGATTGAAGGTAGTACTTTTTGAATATCCTGCTACGAATCCCTCATATGAAGATATGAAAGATTCTGCGAGGATTTGGATAACGAATATCCAGAGTATTAAAAACACAAAAATGCATAAAAGAAAACATAAGATGAATAAACACATAGTCACATAATTGCATACTCGTTCAATCGCATAATCGTTCAATTTGACCTATAATTTGTTATCTTTGGACACGGGTATTAAAGCATACCAGAAACCCAATCCGTGGATTTCCTTTGGTACTTTAAATATTTTCAAGAATCTAACTATGAAGATAGGAAGATCTTAAAAGGAATTCGGTTTGTCCTAATTGAGTTTTTTTGTACATTTTAAAGTGTACAAGGAATTCAATCAGGGCTCCGATGTCAATGAAGGTGTTGATCGTGATCGGCTCAGGACATGAATAGATCAAGATGTCATCAATAATAACAATGACGATCTGATCCAAAAAGGCTTGCAGACTCCATTTATTAAGTTCTTGAAGATGGCTGGAGTATTTGTCAACCTAAAAGGCATGACTGTAAACTCGTAATGGCCATACTTCATGCAGAAAACCGTTTTGGGAATATCTTCTTCGAGAATACAAAGTTGATGATACCCAAAACGCAAATCGATCTTGGAAAAGCATGAACGCTATGCAGTTGATCGGAGAAATCGTTGATTTAAGGTAGGGGGGATATCGATTCTTGATGGTAAGCTTACTAGGCTTACGTTAATCGATATACATTCGAAAAGATCCATTTTTTTTCTTTTCACAAGGAGAACAGGAGTTTCTCCAAGGTGAAAAGTTCGGACGGATGAATCCTTTATCAGACAACTCTTGAAGCTGTTTTGATAATTCTTGCATCTCGAACGGTGCAAGACGATAAAATACTTTAGATCTAAAAGAAACCAGTGTTTGAGGTTCTTAGGGAGATCTCAAGTGATCGTAAAAATGATAGAACCACACGAGTAGTTTTGTCTTTGTGTTGACATCACAAGGTTGAATCAAACATTCATACAATTGCATTAGTTAGAAAATAAAACCACAAATTTTTTATTTATATAACAACCGCATTGTCTTTAAATGTTACAAGATACCAACCAGAGGAAAAACAAAATACTAATTGTTCACTCCTTCAACATTGAGTGCCTCATTGATGTTAAACACTCGACCACGTGCTGGATTCACATTGACGTTGACATTCGCATTTGGGTTTGCGTTAGCATTTGCATTCACCAGTCTTGGGCAGTTGTGGCGGAAGTGACCAATCTCTCCGCAGTTGAAACATGAACCCAGTGGAAATCTCGCAGCATTCCCTTGAACCGGAGCTTGAACCTGAGCAGCCTGATTTTGTCCCAAACGACAAATCTTGGCCAAATGCCCAAGTTTACCACACGTCGTGCATTGCCAGCAAGCTTGTTGTACTGCGTGATGACCGTTGCAGCGTGCACAATAAGGTGCGGTACCGGCATATGCTTTCTTTGCAGGTGGCTGAGCTGGTTGGTTCCGCGGGTTCTGTGCAGTCTGTGCTGTAACAGCAAAATTTTGGGCACCCTTTCGCTTCTTTGATTTCTTTGACGTCTCACCTTCCTTACCCTTCTTGTTTTGTCCTTTCTTGCTATCCTCCTTGTCAGCTGACTGTTTCTTGCCCTTGTCACCCTTCCTGTGTAACTTGTTCTTCCGAATCTGCGACTCAGTCAATGTCGCTGATAACTCGATCGCCTGACGGAGTGTGGCAGGGTTACTACCAGTAAGGATGTCTTGTACCGAGTCAGGTAGGCCGTCGATGTACCTTTCGATAGCTATGTCAAGTGGGGTAACCATTGTAGGGAAAAGCAGACTCAGCTCCTCAAACCTATCAGTATACGCCCTGTGCTCACCACTATCTTGCTTCAACTCATCAAATTCCTTCTCCAAAGCTCGCTGCTCATGACGAGGACAGAATTCCCTCATCATCAGAGCCCTAAGTTCAACCCAGGTCTGTGCGAGAGCAACTTCCGCACCTCGGTCTCTCATTACCCCATTCCACCATGTAAGAGCCCTCTTCTGAAACACGCTCGAGGAGAACTCGACCTTGCGATTATCCGGGCACTGCACGTGGCGAAAAGTATTCTCAATGCTTTCGAACCACTGAAGAAGCCCAGTTGCTCCTTCAGAACCACTAAACTTGAGTGGTTTAGCCTGGTTGAAATCCTTGTATTTGCATAGCACATTGTTGTTGTTGTTGGCTTGGTTCCATTGAGCAAAGAGGTTTGGGAATTGAGCAGCCATTTGCTGCGCAATGATTTCTGCCAGCTCGGCAGTCTCTATCTGGCTTTCGCGTCGAGGAGGCATTGTCTAAAAGAGGAAACATGAAAGGAAACGAGTGAGAGAATTTAGACGAAAAGAATGAGATGAATCAAATCTGATGAAAGCAAGGATAGTGGTCATTTGTTTGTTACTACAAAGCAACAAACGACCTTGGTGATTAGTCAAAGTAAATAGGTTAAAAATAATGTATCGCTATATACTATGGTCACCTAATGTATTTGGTCGGATCCTAATGATCGACCAAACTGGGTCGGGTTCGAAGGTATAGGCGATTTATTAGATCGCTTACCCTACGACCCTAGACAACGTGGTAATCAGTAGGCATAGTCCCAAGGGACTATG
>JARYGA010038157.1:0-20945 GCA_030545235.1 Helianthus tuberosus | reverse complement strand
CTGCTTATGAAATTCTGTATAAAATCAAACCACTGATCTCATATTTCAAGGTGTTTGGCTGCCCATGTTTTATTTTGAACTTAAAAGATTCCATTTCAAAATTTGTAGCCAAAATTGATTGTGGTTATCATCTGGGATACTCAACCACTGCCATGGCCTACAAAGTGTTTAATACACGGACCAAGGCAGTGGAGGAGACTTTGAATGTAAAGTTCAATGAACTTTCATCAATGAAAATTCCAGCAAATCCTGCAGATCTGTTTGATCTTGATAAATTTACTTTTGAAAATACTGCTGTCAAGACTAACAGTGCAGGTCCATCAGAGGATTCAACACCAGACTATGGGTATGAAATCATCATCCCTCAAAGGTCTGCCAGAACGGGAAGAGCATCAGATGTTCAAAACAGCTGTCAAAGCTCAACCACTGCTACCTCAACAGTTGTTGACCAAAGTAGCCCATCAACCACTGCTTCCACATCCTCAAACACTGCTGACAAACTTCCCCAAACAGTGGATAAAAGCCAGCATGTGTCCACTCCATTACCTCCAATTCCACCACCTTTTGAAGCCACTACTGGATCATCAAAGTCCCCAGCAGTGGTTAGCTCAGATGATACACATTTGCAGCCTTCACCAACAAATGCCATCATTCCATACCAAGGAGATTTAATCTACTTGCGATCTCATCCACCTGATCAAATAATTGGCAACATCAATGAAGGGGTGCTCACAAGAAGCCAAACCCAAAACATTTGTCTTTTTGCTGGTTTTCTATCACTTCATCAGCCAGTCAAGTACCAAGAGGAACTGAAAGACAACAGCTGGGTAGAAGCCATGCAACAGGAGCTCCAACAGTTTAAAAGACAACAAGTATGGGAGCTTGTACCACTGCCAGAAGAGGTTAGTCCCATTGGCACAAAGTGGGTCTTCAAGAACAAAACTGATGAAAGGGATATTGTTGTCAAGAATAAAGCCAGGCTTGTGGTTCAAGGTTAGAGACAGGAAGAGGGGATTGATTATGATGAAACATTCGCCCCCGTTGCAAGATTGGAAGCCATTAGACTGTTCCTGGCCTTTGCTGTCAACCACAACATGAAGGTGTTTCAAATGGATATCAAAAGTGCTTTCCTCTATGGTACAATTCAAGAAGAGGTGTATGTCTGTCAACCTCTAGGTTTTGAGGATCCATTTTATCCAGATCATGTCTACAGGCTGAACAAAGCCCTGTATGGCCTGAAACAAGCACCAAGGGCCTGGTATGAAACTCTTTCCACCTTTCTACTCTCAAATGGTTTCAAAAGAGGTACCATTGATAAAACACTGTTTTTAAAATGGAGAGGAAAGGATTTAATGATTGTCCAAATTTATGTGGATGACATTATTTTTGAAAGCACATGTAACGCAATGTGTGAAGAGTTTAGGGAACTCATGACAGGTGAGTTTGAAATGAGTGCAATGGGTGAGCTGCAATGCTTTCTTGGTCTCCAAGTTCAGCAAATGCAAAATCGAACCTTCATTCATCAAAGCAAATATGCTAAAGAACTTTTGAATAAATTTGATATGAATGATTGTAAACCATGCAGCACACCCATGGCAACAAATAAGCTTGTCATGTCTGATGAAAAGGATGAGCTGATTGACCAAACTCTATATAGAAGCATGATTGGGTCTTTGTTGTACCTAACTGCATCTAGGCCAGACATCATGTTTACAACATGTGTTTGTGCAAGAAGTCAATCAGCCCCTAGAAAATCCAACCTTATTGCTGTAAAAAGGATATTCAGATACATAAAGAGTGCTCCCACACTTTGTATCTGGTATCCAGCTAATGGGAATATCAAGCTTTCAGGATTTTCGGACAGTGACTTTGCTGGATGTAACACCACAAGGAAGTCCACATCAGGAGGGTGCCAGTTTCTAGGTGATTGCTTAGTTTCATGGCAAAGCAAAAAGCAAGCAGCTGTTTCAACATCCACTGCTGAAGCTGAATACATTGCTGCTGCAAGCTGTACAACCCAACTCTTATGGCTTCAAAATCAGTTGCTGGATTTTGGTATCACTGCCTTAAAGACACCACTTATGTGGATAGCCAGGCAGCAGAAAATATCATCAAAAATCCAGTTTCCTATTCAACCACCAAACATATCGACATCAGACATCACTTTGTGAGGGATTGCTATGAAAAAGGTTTGATTTCTCTGCATCATGTTCCAACTAAAGACCAGCTGGCAGATGTGCTCACAAAAGCACTAGATACACCACTTTTGAAAGCTTGGTCTCTAGAATTGGCATGCTGAACATGGAATGACAAGCAAAATCTTGTTTTTCTATGAATAAAAGCATTAAAATGTTTTCAGAAAATCAAAAATCCATCCTTAAAAATAGCTAAAAATGAAGTTTTCATTAAAATCCTTAAAAGTCTGCCATAACCACTGGTTGTTCAAAAGTCTGCTCTACTTCAAAGTCTGTCCACTGCTGAAAGCCATCCTCTGTTCTCTCATTTCCTTGATAAACTCTGTTGTTCAAAAGCAGTGTCTTATCCACTGATATGCTATCCACTGATAGTGAAAATCATCCACTGCTTCCATTTTACCATTGTAACCACTGCCTTCATCAGTAACTTTCATAAAAGTACTGTCCTTCATTTCTTCAGAGTTTGGCATGTGGGCAGTACATAGTGGTCAGTACTTTTGTAAACGCTGCCACGTCAGCCTTCACTTTTTCCTCTATAAAACCCCCACTTCACACCAAAACAGGGTTTTACTGTCGAATTGAATTCTCAAAATATTCTCTTCTTAAAACAGTTTTTCTTCAAATTCCTTCAAAAATTTCTTCGATCATCATCTTCAAAATGACAAAATCGAAGTCATCTGGGAACTCCACTTCCAAATCGTCATCGAAAGCGGCCTCTCAAAAGGTCAATACCACTGAAATCCCACACAAACCATCTCACAACCTTCTGGGTCTTCTCACAAAACCCGGCACCACAGAAGCTTTCGACTCCATCATCGCCAAAATGGCTAAATCAAAGTACAAAACTTTGTTAATAGCCGATGCACCAATTTACTTGACAACCCAAAGGGAGTTTTGGAAGAATGCAACCCTTGAAACATAAGGAGACGCTGTAATAGCCATTAACTCTACTCTAAAGGGAAAACCTCTCAAGATTACACTAAAGTCAATTTCAGAGGTCTTTCAACTCGAGGATCAGCATGGTAAAACTTCTTTCCCTAAAAACGAGTTGAAAATTGACTTCATTGAGAGAGGGTATGCAGACACAATGATGAAGAAAGCTACCTTACAAAAAGGTTTCTTTCCTTCTGCAACAAGATTTTTATTCCATACCCTCCTAATGTGTGTTTCAAACAAAACCACTTCTTTTAATGAAATACCATTAAAGATTCAAAATCTGGGATATGCTATTCTTCAAGAAGAAAATTTTAATTATTCTCGGGAAATCTTTAATGACTTGGTTAATAATGTTGAAACAAAATCATTCCTCCTATTTCCAAGGTTTCTAAGTTATTATTTTGAAAAGAACTTCAGTAAGGATGATATTGCTGTAATAAACCAAGGTGATTATATTCAAATAAACAGTTTAACTACTGAAACTTTTTCAAGAATGTTAACACCTTGCAAAACACAAGCAGAGGTGCCTGAGCAGATTTTAGCAGCTACCACTGCTCCTCAGGTATCTGCTGCTGAGCCCACTGCTCAAGGTGATCAAAGCAGCAGAACAACTGCTTTGAAACCCACACCTAAAATCACCAAAAAGCCAAAAAGAAACACTCAAAAACCCCACAAACCCATCAAAAAGGCAACTCTGGAGGATGAGATACCAGAGCTACTGCCTGTGACAGGACAAATGTCACAAGAAACCACTGCTGCTACTTCCTCACAGCAGTTGGTACAAATATCTCAACCCATAACCGAAACTCCTCCTGCTTCTTCACAAAAAGAACAGGTTGTACACTTAGGGCCTCCACATCATGATGCTCTGAAATCACTTGGTTTCATCATCCACAGCTCAATGCCCGGAGCAAATCCTATTTCTACACCAAACCTCACATCCACAATTCCCTCACCAACTAAACTGCTGTTGGATGCAATTGATTTGAACCAGGCACTAACCAGTCCTTCTCAATCACCTATCAATGAGAACATACCTCAACAAATGACTGGGTCTGATGTATCAATCATTGCTAACCCACCAACACAACCTGAGGAGGTTACACCCCTTGAGTTACACGTAACTCTTGGTGGTAGTCCAAGTGAAGCAGCCACTACAACTGTTGAACCCACTGGTTTACAGTTGGACAATGGTTACATTAATAAGACTTCCTTGGAGGCAATTCCTTACATAGCACCTCTGCCAACCACCAGTGGATTTATTTTTCCCACTGGCAACATCAAAAGGTTGTCAAGTGTTGAAGGAAGAAGACTCCAGTACCAAGAAAAAGGGGCATCAGTGGTTAGTGTTTGGAATACACTCCCTACCTCAACCACTGATAAAACCACTGATAGTGGGAAATCAGATGATCCTATTAAATTGGGTGATGATTTAAAATATCAGGATTTGACGGAACGAGTTGACAAATTGGATACATCTATTGCAGATGTTAAAGATATGCTACAGCAGGTGTTGACAATACAAAAGATGCAATCCACTGTTGTTCCACCTCAAGCACCTGCTCCACCACAAGCATCTGCTACAAATGAGCTCTGGAATCTCTTCCAACCTTTTCTCCAACAACAAAAAGAAATGGCTGATCAGCAACATGAACTACATGTCCAAAAGCTGAGAAACATAATGGAGTCTAGGTACAAGAACACTCAAGCAGATATTAAGGCAATCAAGGCCCATTTATTGGAAACCACTGGCACTGCTCCTCCAACAGTACTCTTCATCGATCAACTCCCAGAAGATAATGCCAAAAAGGGGGAGAAAATTCAAGAGTGGAAGACGAAGGGAATAGATGATGGTCTTTACATTGAACCTGAAAGGGATGCTATGTCCAGAAAAATTCCTGTGCCAGATGGTAGTAAAAAGGTTGATGCTACTCAAGAAGCACTTGATGAAGGAGTAGCAAGTGTAAAAAAGGATAGAATGGCAAAGGATATTTCAAGGTGGAATGAGGAGAAAAGAGCTTTCATCGAGCTGTATGCGCAGGGTTGTTCTGGATCAAAGGATACTAAAAATCCTAAGACAAAAAGGAAACCTAAGTCCATCCCATCTAGATTTCCAAAGCCTCCAAAACCACCATCCAAAAGCCATCAGCATCAAACCTCCACCCAAACAGCTGTTGTAACTCCTGCTGTATCAACTACTGCTGATACTTCAGAGGTTTCAACATCTGTTATCACTTCAACACACACCACAACCACTGTTTTACCACCACCACAATCACCTCTAAAAACAACCACACCACCATCACCTCCTGTCAAAAAGCAGAAGACAACAGATGTTACCACATCTGTTGTAATGACAACAGTGGTTGAAACACCAGTTGTTTCAACAGCTGTTAGTCAAATTACCACCACTGTTCCACCCAAAACATCATCAGTTCCTCCTCAAACAAAAAGGAGAAGGCTAATCCTCGAAGACGATGACTATTTACCACCACCAACATCTTCAAAATCCCTGTCACTTGTCACCATTCCAAAACCCATACCTCTCTCTTCAGCTCAAATTCTAAAGTCATTACCTCCTGCTGGTGTCTCATTTCCTCTGGAACTCATTGCAGTTAGGGAAGAAATCAAATCCTTTTACTATGAGGATGAACCAGCTAAAAGGAGTTTGCCATCAGTTGAAGGATATCCCAGGCCTAACAATATTGAAGAATATTTGAAACTCAAGGCCAAACAAGCAGAGGATATCGCAATCAAAAATAAACAAGGGAAATCTGATAGGGAATTTCAGCAAAACTATCAGTTTCTACTCACACAGGTCAGAGCTATGGAACAATTTGCCAAAAATGTATGTCAGCAAATCTCAGAAAGGGCAGACGAGTCCTTGAGAAAAGACTACATTGAGAACATCATGACCTACAAGAAATACAAGGGGGAGAAACACATGTACAAAAACTGGACCATTCCTGAGCTTGAAAAGGAGGCAGCCAGGATTCAAGAAATGATCAAAAATCAGGTCAAGCAGACTCCTCCTGAAAAGTTCAAACAGTTTGAAGCTGATAAGGCATTAGAGTTGAAGAGAATGAAAGAGGAGCTGATAGCAGCTGATTATGGGTCAAAGAACTCAGTGACAAAGTGGGGAGAAGATAGGGTCAGGGCTACCAACAAAAGGTTAGAGGAACTAAGAAAGAAAGATCCAAAAGTTCCACAAAAGCCTGACTACTCCAAAGCAGAGGTCTCAAAAAGACCACCAAAGCTGCAAGTCAAAAGAACCACTGCTCCAGCTGGTGCTGCCATCTACAAAAGAAGGAGTCAAAACCAGTCGGGTGCTGAAACAATTCAAGATCTAAAAACTGGAAGTGCTATTGTAAAAGAGGGCATTAAATTAATGATCAAAGAAGATCTTGAATTGGAACAATCTGCAAGTGCTGCTCAGCCAGTCATGAATAGGCCAGCCTCACCAAATACCTCAACAAATAAACATTTCCCAAGAAACCCACCAGGCTCAAAAATACTAAAGTGGGAAACTGACAAACAGACCTACGTATTGACTTTGCTCAGGTCTGGTGGAGAAGTGAAGAAAATATCAAGGGAACAAGCTCTTGGCCTGAGACTTGAAGATTCGCAGGATCTCCTTGATCTTCCACTTAGCAGGGATGATGATGACACAGATGCCCTAGACTTTGAACTACAATTTAAAGGTCAGATAAGGGAACTGTTGATGAGGCAATAAACTTCCACAATAATGAAGAGTTTTGGCATTATCTGTTCCAGGGGGAGATTGTTGGGATTGAACCCTACCAGAGGAACAGATAATTAAAGCCAAAACTGGGTCAGAGCAGTGGATCCAGAATAAGCAGATGTTACATACAAGTCTCTCCCCTTGAAAGTGGTTTCAACATCTGCTGACCTCCTATCTACTGATCGTACAAGCCACTGACCGTCAATCTGCTGCTCTAGTAAAGGCTGATGGAAGACTAAAGCTCTGCTGCTCAATCTACTGCCGTGAGTCAAGTACTGCTGATCCGGACAAGCACTGCCGGGTTCACAGCACTGGAAGGATGCAGCAGTTGTTTAAGTGTCTTTTATGTAATGAAATGTAATAGCAGTAGTTAGTAAAGCAGTGTTTGTATAGATCAGAGGTTAGAGTTTGTTAGGAGGTTAGATGTCATTTTCATGGTGACGTCAGCTTAGATGCTCAGTGGTTTGCTAGTGCCTATAAATAGAACAGTGCTCTGTACTGTTCTATTAGCTCTTTGCAAAATTGTTTTCCTGCACGAACAAACGCTGAGCTCTGGCTGAGGGGGAGTTTGTATTAAGCATTACATTGTAATCGGTGTTGAAACTAAATTCAATCTTTCGGTTCTTTGTAGAAAATGTCTTGATCAAAGCAATACTCTCGTTTGATTGTATGCAAAGTTTGTTTTCATCTTAATTCCGCTGCACAAATCATCCATCTTCATCTTAATTTCAAACGTAAAATACAATCAAAATCAAACTCAGATCCAACATGTTAGAAGTAGAGGAGACGTCGAAATTCTGCGGAAAATCGTCTGAACCAGAGAGTTTTTGGGGAAACGGGGCGTGTGGAAATGAAGAAACTGTTTGGAAAAGGGGTTTTATCCCGACAGTCGCGCGGACACAGCCCCGTGTCCAGCGGACATGGCCCCGTGTCCAGCGGACACGGCCTCGTGCCAAGCGATTTTAATTTTTTTTAGTGCTCGTGTGAGTGCCCTGTTTTCCTAAAACTCGGTTAGAAGACTTACCGATTAAGATGTCAACCCGCTTATTCGTAACTTACCATGTATGATGTTAATGCTTTTACTCTTCGACCGTTTGAAGCGAGATTTCTTCCTCTTCATCCTCAATGAATCCTTGATAGAGCTTCAGCCGTTGGCCATTGACTTTGAATGGAATTTCATTCCGAGATTTAATTTCTACTGCTCCGTGTGGGAAAATATGGGTGATGGAAAAAGGTCCTGATCACCTAGACTTTAATTTGCCAGGAAACAGTCGAAGTCGTGAATTAAACCATAGAACTTGATCTCCTACTCGAAATTCATTAGGTTTAATGTGTTTATCATGCAAATTTTTCATTCTTTCCTTATAAATTTCAGAGTTAGAGTATGCATAATTCCTTAATTCGTCTAATTCATTTAATTGACAAAAACGATTTTTACCGGCGATTTGAAAATCTAAGTTTACATTTTTAATTGCCCAGTAGGCCTTGTGAGCTATTTCTACCGGCAAATGATAGCTTTTTCCATAGACGAGCTTATATGGGGTTGTACCTGTTGTTGTTTTATAAGCAGTTCGAAAAGCCCATAAAGCATCATCTAATTTATCAGCCCATTCCTTTTTATTTAAGCCTACGGTTTTTTCAAGTATTTGTTTTAAACCTCTATTAGTCACTTCGGCTTGTCCATTTGTATGAGGGTGATATGCTGTTAAGACCCTGTGATAGACCCCATATCTTGTTAAAAAAATTTCAAGTTGATGATTACAAAAATGGGTTCCTCTATCACTTATTAATGCTTTAGGTGTGCCAAAACGAGAGAATAATTTTTTCAGAAATCTTACCACGATTCTTCCATCGTTTGTTGGAAGTGCCTCGGCCTCGGCCCATTTAGACAAGTAATCTACCGCCAGAAGTATATATTTGTTTCCTTTTGACGGTGGGAAAGGTCCCATAAAGTCGAGTCCCCACACATAAAAAATTTCACACACAAGAATGCCATTTTGTGGCATTTCGTTTTTGGAAGAAATATTACCTGATCTTTGGCAAGCGTCACATGTCTTGACAAGACTTTGGGCGTCTTTGTAAATGGTAGGCCAATAAAATCCTGAATCAAATACCTTTCGTGCGGTACTAGCGGCACCATGATATCCTTCGTATGGACCTTCATGACAATGGCGAAGAATTCTTCTTGCCTCGCTACCATGTACGCACCGTCGGATGAGTTGGTCGGCACACATTTTGAAAAGATAAGGATCTTCCCAAAAGTAATGCTTTACATTAGCAAAGAATCTCTTTCTTTGGTGATGCGGCCATCCTTTGGCGACTATACCGCTAGCTAGGTAGTTAGCATAGTCGGCATACCATGGTTCTTCTCTGTATTCCACCATTTCTAGGGACTCTGTTGGAAATTTTTCATTGATTTGCTCGTCCCTGGTTGCCTCCAAAGCTAGGTCTTCTAAGCGCGAAAGATGATCTGCTGCGGTGTTTTCTGCTCCTCTTTTATCTTTGATTTCAATATCAAATTCTTGGAGGAGTAGAATCCACCTAATCAAACGGGGTTTAGCATCCTGTTTCTTGAAAAGGTATCGAATGGCTGCATGATCTGTATAGACTATTGTTTTAGAAAGAACAAGATAAGAACGAAATTTATCAAAAGCAAATAGCACAGCTAGTAACTCTTTTTCAGTTGTTGTGTAATTTTCTTGTGCATCATTAAGTGTTTTACTAGCATAATAGATTGGGTGAAAATGCTTTTCTTTTCTTTGTCCCAAGACTGCTCCAACTGCAAAGTCACTTGCATCACACATGATTTCGAAAGGTAATTTCCAATCAGGCGCTATCATGATAGGTGCATTGACTAGCATTTCCTTGAGTGTTAGAAATGCTTGATTGCAATCCTTGTCAAAGATGAAAGGGGCATCTTTTTTCAAGTAATTTTGTTAGAGGTCTTGAAATTTTAGAAAAGTCTTTGATAAACCGCCTATAAAATCCGGCATGCCCTAAGAAACTTCTGATTGCTCTAACAGAGGATGGTGGTGGTAATCAAGAAATAGTGTCTATTTTTGCTCGATCAACCGCCATTCCTTCGCTTGAGATTTTGTGACCGAGTACTATTCCCTCTGTTACCAGGAAATGACATTTTTCCCAATTAAGGGTGAGGTTAGTTTCCTCACATCGGGATAGCATTCGTTCATGGTTATCGAGGCATTGGTCATATGAATCTCCAAAGATAGAAAAGTCGTCCATGAAGACTTCCATTGTCTTTTCTATCATGTCATGGAAAATGGCCACCATGCAACGTTGGAATGTTGCGGGGGCATTGCATAGACCAAATGGCATACGTCGATAATCAAAAGTTCCATAGGGACATGTGAATGTTTTCTTTTCTTGCTCTTCGGGTGCTATCGGGATTTGAAAGTAACCTGAAAAACCATCCAAAAAACAATAAAATTTATGACCGGATAATCTTTCTAACATTTGGTCAATGAAAGGCAAAGGAAAGTGATATTTTCTTGTTAGTTCATTTAACCTTCTATAATCTATACATACTCTCCATCCTGTGACGGTTCTTGTTGGTATTAATCCATTCTTTTCGTTAGTTATTACCGTCATACCTCCTTTCTATGGAACTTATTGGACGGGACTTACCCAAGGACTATCGGAGATAGGGTAGATAAGTCCGACGTCAAGTAATTTGATGACCTCGTTTTTAACCACTACTTGGACATCTGGATTTACTCTTCGTTGTGGTTGTATTACCGATTTATAGTCATCATTCATGAAAATTTTGTGCGTGCACATGGAAGGGCTTATTCCTTTAATATCTACAAGCTTCCAAGCGATCGCATTTTTTGTGTTTTTTCAAAAGTTTAATTAATTTTTCTTTTTCTACACTATTTAACTTAGACGAAATAATTACAGGTGATTTACCATATTTGTCTAGAAAAGCATATTCCAAACCTTTCTGAAGTTCTTTGAGCTCAAGAGGTGGGTCTTTAGGAGACTCCTTATTTGGTTGCTCATTTTGATCAAGAACTTTAAAAGTTTGTTCTATGGCGATCTCTTCTTTAACAAAGTGGTCAATCTTTTCACTTGTATCAGGTGGTTCATCTTCATCTTCAATTAGGGGGTCATTATTGCCAAAAGGATATTTCATTGAACGCTCAAGATCTATGCTCCTTTTGAATGCCCCTAATTGAAGAGATAGATTGTTGTACTTCCAGTTTTTCAAGGCTTCGTGAGTTTTTACAAAAGGTCGTCCCAATACTAGAGGAGCATCATCGAGGATGACAAAGTCGGTTGGGATTACCATTTGATTTGTTTGAACCAAAACATCCTCAACTACACCGATTGATTTTATTACTTTCCGATTAGATAGAAAAATGGGTATTTGAAGTGGAGAAAAATCACTAATACTTAATTTTTTGAAAATGTAATTAGGCATTATGTTAACACAAAGATCTTTATCAATCGTGACATTACTAATAAAGGAATTTTGAAAAAAACATGGAACCGGTGTAATGTTGATTTCAAATGGATCTTCTTTTATTAGTGAAGTTTGATCGTTAGTTAACTTAATACTTACCGTTTCGTCAATTTTAGTGTTAGTGTTTAACTCTTTTAAGAACTTAGCATGAGTGGGTACTAAACAATAATTTTCAAAAGAAGGTGACAAGAGATTAATTTCTTCAAAATTAGACTCTTTTTGAATTTTAACGTTGACGGACTCACCTTTTTCGTTGTTTAACTCATGTGTCGGTTTTTCACTTATTTGTTCTTCCATTTTTACCTCTTCAACTATCTCTTCTTTATTACAAGTTTATTCTTCTCTTGTGCGGGACTCCTCTTCCCTTGCGCGAGATTCTTTTATGTATCACTCGATAGTTTTAAGGTGTTCTAATATCCTATCGGTTACTTCGGTGATAGAGTAAGGATCGGGATTTTCAAAGCTTGAATCCGGATGTTTGATCCTTGGTTCTTCATTGTAAGTATATGATGGATAAGGGACGTAATTTTGTTCTTCATAATACTCATATGAGGTGGGTTGTTCACGCAATGGTTCCTCATAATAAGCATATGAAGGTGGTGGCTCATATCTTGGTTCCTCAAAGTATGAGTATGAAGGCTCATACCTTGGTTCATCAAAATATGAGTATGTGGGAGAAGGTTCATACCTTTGGTTTTCATAGGATGTGTATGAAGTCGATGGCTCGTACCTGGGCTCCTCATAGTAGGTGTATGAAGTGGATGGTTGAAATAAGTTACAATATTGAACCGAGTGCGGGTTAGCACAATTAGTGCAATAGTCTTCCCTATAATCATCCTCCTCATAGGTGTAGTTGTAGCCTCCTGAGTATTGATCCATAAGAATCACTCAACATACCACAACAGAGTCTCGAGACCAGAAAACAAAAAATAAAAACGGAAACAGAGGCTGGACACGGCCCCGTGTTCAGTGGACACGGCCCGTGTTCAGGGTCTGTATCTGGGCGTTTGAATTAAAGGTTACCGGTTTTATGCAGCACGGGGGCGTGTTCAGTGAGCACGGCCCCGTGTTCAGACTCTGTATCTAGATGTTTTATGAAAAATATGCAGCACGGCCCCGTGTTCAGTGAACACGGCCTCGTGTTCAGGCTACTGTAAATGCAAACTAAACTAAAATGCAGAAAAATGTGCGCGCGTTTTGAAAAAGTTTTGAAAAACTGATTAGGCCGTCGATTTTAAGCTTTCTTAAAATCCTTATGTCCCCGGAAACGGCGCCAAAAACTTGTTGTGCGTGTAGTGTAATATATTTTTTGTGTATATTTTAAGCCCTTTTACACTTTTTAGCCAAGTTTTAAATTTATAAAACACGATATTTGCTAACACTAAACACACATATGGGCAAGTGCACCCATCGTGGACGTAGTATAGTGTTGGTAAGATACCGAGGTCGTCCAATGACACAAGAACTTTTAGTACCGGTTTATCCTCAACGTCTAATCAAATCAAAAGTTAGAAAAAAGGTTTTTAAACCAGAAAAATAAAACTAACTAAAATGCTGAAAAATAAAATAAAAATAAAAACAGATAGACAAGATGAATCACTTGGATCCGACTCGTGTGTAGTGTAACCTTTGATTAACTTATTTATTGTAGTAGGCTCCTCTTTTGAAGGTGACGTTACCCTCAACCCAGTAGTTTGAGTCAGCAAGGATACAATCCTAAAGGGTCGGATTATTGAAAGATAATTAATTAAGTTATTAATGCATAATGTGGTAGGCCCCTCTTTTGAAGGTGACGTTACCCTCGGCTAAGTAGTCTGAGTCAGCAGGGATACAGTCCTAAGTAGCCGGGTTAAAGTTTTAATAGTAGCTTACTTATGAGGGGATCAAAGAGTTTGGACCCCCGCCATCCAATACCGGTGGGTATTGAAGGAGGTCCTACTAAATTTGACCCAGGTCCTTTGCAGGATCTATACACTGAACAATGGCAAGACTCTTACCAAACTGTTCCCTTAACCCCCGACCAAGTAGCCAACATATCTCCATATAGACCGTGGAGATATGAATGGTGAAAATCTTTTATTTTATATAGACAGTAAAATAATGCCAAGACACCACGGACAAACGATAAGGAAGAATCACCTTCGACATAAGAAACTAGTTATTAAAGTCATTAATACATAACCAAATAAAAAGTGCGAAAAGATTAAAAATAAAAAGTATTACTCTAAACAGTTGTCTTCACCAAGTGATGTAAGAGACTTAGGAAAACATGGCCTTTGATTGTCAAGAACTCTTACGATCAATCTTGGATCCCGAGATGACTCACACACTCTATGATCGATGATGGATGATGGTGGTGGATGATGGTGTTGTGATGGTGGTGGTGGGTGGGTGAAGTGTGAGAGAGGTGGTGTGCCAAGGGATGGTTTGCAAATTAGCCAAGCACCCCTATTAATAGCCTGAACAGCAGCTCGGGCACGGCCCCGTGTCCATTGGGCATGGCCCCGTGTCCATCCTTCTTCTCTTTTTTCATTAATTGCAGTTTGTCTGCATTAGTTAACCACGCCCCCGTGTCCGCTGGGCACGAACCCGTGTGCAGAAGCGTATCTGTACTATCAAGATTTGCTTGGATTCTGCGAATCTTATAGTTGACCACGGCCCCGTGTCCACTGAGCACGGCCCCGTGGTGGGCGATAGAAGCTTCCACAGCTTTGTCTTTTCTGCTGACACTTTGGCACGCCCCCACACGGGGCGTGTTCAGCCTTATGTTCTCTTGTTTTTGCTTGGGAAGATGCTGTCGGGGGGTCGGGCATTCCACGTTTGTTCCTTTTCTTGTATTTATGTTAGATTTAGCTGCCTTTTTGCTTCTTTTGTTCATTTGAGCACATTTAATCCTGAAAATACAAAAGGAAGACAAAAACACACTTTTTCCAACATTAGTACTAAAAAAGGGTTAGTTTTATGCCACAATTGATGTAATTTTTATGTTGTATTTTGTGCACATCAATACGAGACCGCTTTGCCTCCAAACTCCCTCAGCTTTGCCACCCAGGAATCAACCGGCCAGGATGGGCATTCCAGACCTGTCTCCTTGGCCTCATAAGCCATCTTGATGCGAGCTTGTAGCAGAGAGACAACAGCTGCGTTTTTGATCCCTTCCCAGAAGGAAACCATGGCCTGTTCGTGCTCCATTTGGACGGCTGCCAGCTTTATCTCAGCATCCTGAGTGACCTTCTTCAGCTTATCCTCATAGTGCTAGGTCTTGGCTTCAGCAATGGTGCCTTGATCAGCAACAGTGGTCTCGAGCTGCTTGATCATGGCTTCTTGAAATTTGGTTGTGTTGCAGGCATCAGTGTAGAGATGGAGCAGATGCTGGAGACCCTTCAAGTCGAAATTCAGGTATAAGTTAAAAACTGGCTAACCAGGATATTCTGTCAGGATATATATGCAGGATGTGGTACCAGGATATTACCTTGTTAAGAAAGGATGTCATTGGCTCTAAGGAGTCAGTGAAACTGAGTTCTTCGTAAAAGAACCCTCCAGAGCCTGGGGTGCTGACCTCGGAACCTTTCCTCTTCTTGGCGGTGGAAGCACGTGTGACAACCCTCACAATTACAGGTATCCGTACAATTAATTAATATTAAATTTGTGCTTAATGACTGTGCTTAATTACAACAGACAAATTAAACTGATTTATGATTTTTGCATCATACATACATATGCATCACATTCATACTGTCACTCCATTCATTACACACAAACTTTAGTGACAAACTTGATGCACAAAGCACAGTTAGCACAGTGAGCGGATAATTCAGAAACATGCTGACAATGCCAGCACATAGACAGACAATATTTTGAGGCCCAGAATGAGCCAGGGACAAGGTACCACACTAGTAGGGAGTGTAGGGAAGTAGGGACCATAAAACTGTGTCACTAGGTAATAGTTTAGGTGCTGGAAAGTGCCTAAAACCCACTCTAAGTGCAGAATTCTGCATTTATTAACAAAATTCAGCATTTAAACATGCTAGTCGCTGGCGAAAATATGGCAAAATGGTCCTGTATGCTTTCCTAAGGGTCGGGAATTAAAAGGGTCACAAAAAATTACATAAAGGACACTTTACGATGTAACTTAGCACTTTAACGGAACGGTATCAAACCGAACAACCGGACATTATCCGGAACACTAAAATAATATCAGAAACATTGTTTCACTTTTTCTGAGCTAGTATTGGTTCCCGAACACTTAAACACACTACATAATACATGGTACACACTACACATTAGACTTTACATCTTAACCCCTAATTAATCACCATTCACCATTTAAATTTTCGTTCAACCCCCTCCCCCCATTAAAACCGTCCACTTAGGGACCCCACTCACCAAAGACTTCTCAAATTTTCCATAATCTTTCATGGGACTTTGTGAAATCTTGAGTTGACATTGTAGGTACACCCTAGACACTAACTTTTACCACTTAACACCTAAGTAATCACCCTTTTACCATTTGAATTTCCATTTAGCCCCCCCCCCCTGTGGCTGAATTCGGTTCAAGCATGGCCCCACAAGGTTTGAATTAAATCTTCACAAGTCTTCCACTAATCCTTTCTTGGAGAAAGTGTGATTATGTGTGTACTTCTTGAGACATTCTAACCAATGGATAATAAGGTATTAGAAGTTATTTAATGGGTCATAATCCACCATCATCTCCACTACTCAAACTCACTCCTCCCTCACATTCACTCACGGCCGAACACCAAGCACACCCACCAACCATTTTCATTTTGCAATTAAACACTCCAAGTGTATTACAAGGTGCATGGATCCATTTTAGAAGGTGTGGAACACTCGGATCGTGAAGGACCTCAACCACAAGCTTTTATCCACTCATTTTCTCTAGTGTTTCTTCCCTAGCTTAAAAGCTAGTAGTAAGCTTCTTGATCCTCATTTACTTCATATTTATTGTGGTTAATAGTTATGTTATGATAAAAATACATGAACACTAAAAGATCATAAACAAAAGTCTTACACATAAAGCTAACATGATGATGAAATAAGATGAACTCTTGATAAAATAAAGTTGTTTTGATGTTGTTGTTGTTTATTTGATGATTGCTAGTAATAGGATGTTTAACATCATGGGTGAACTTGTTAAAGTAAGATTAAAAACTTAAGTTAACAAGTTCGGAGGTGATTAGTGATCTACATAAAAGAATCACCTCCATGTTTCAACATAAACTTGGTAACAAAGGGATTTCTTGAAAAATAAGTGAACTAAGTGAGTAGATGGTCGTATGGACCCGGGGTTTACAAATGATTTTTCTAGACAAACCAAGTTAAAAGACGGATTTTTGAAAAGTCATGATTCTTACACTATTTTTGGAAGGAAATAAGTTTATGAACCCTAGGAGGACATGAAAATGTTGTGAATGGATATTTTTGTAAAATAAGTTCACAAGTTGTGAACATCTAAAAATCCCGAGAGCGAGATTTTAACAAAAATAAACACCCTTTGGAGGGTAATTAAACCCACTAAACGCCCCACTAAGTTACTACGCCTTTTTATGAAAAACTACGTTCATGTTATTATGTAAGTACACTGTTTTTGCACTTGACTAATGTAATGTTGTTTGGTAACTTGTTGTTGATTGATTGAATAATTTCCGAAACGAAAATGATATGCTAATAAGCATGGACATCTCTGTTTACAAAGGAAACTCTGGCGAAATTTTCTAAAATTCCAACACTTAGAAAATATTTTTCTAACAAATGTTACAAGTATATTTTACAATTTGTGTTTCGAATATAAACTTCGCTATGGGTTTTGTCACAAAAATACAAAGTATCGGAGGTTGATTTTTACAAATAAAAGGGATAAATATATATTTAGAATATATATTGTACACTAAAACGCTGTGAATGTTTGTATGATTTGTGAACTAGTTATATTATTTTAGGTTAAAATAATATAACAAAATACCATGACAATTACAACTCCAAAATAATACCAGAAATGCCACGGAATAAATATTTAAGTTATATGTTTCATATTGTGAAACCAAACGCAAAGACATAACTTATAAAATATTCCAGAAAATACTCTTACACATATATTTTGGGTAAAATATTATTTTGGAAACTAGAGAAGTGAAAATATATTATTTTTGGGAAAAATACATATATTTTAGGAATACGTTATTTTGGACAAATAAGTTAAATATATTTTTCCTAAATGGGACTTAAAATATATTTTTCGAAACTACAAATATACATGTATAAAGACCCCCATCCTTGGGAAGAAAATACGCATATAAAATACTTGAGAAGTACGGATACGAAATAGTTGCCTAACTATTATTCCAAAACCTAAAAACAAAACTTAAGTTAAAATAATTATTATTATTTTAACAAGAAGTTATAAGTTGAAATAATGTTAAGAAATCGTAACTCAAACATAAATACAAAGGCAAGGCACGGCCCGATCGTCTAATAGACATTAGTACATTGTAGGGAGTCGTGTTTGCTGACGAGACCGGAGATTTGAGTACGATACAGGAGACGCACTACTGTGAGTTCATGTCCCCCTTTTCTGAAACTGTTTTGTTTACTTACTTCGGGGGTGAAATACATGTTACAAAGGGATACTTACAATACTATTGGTATGATTAGCCTAGGAAAGAACCATAGATCATGTGATAGGGTAGGCGGATACTTGGGACCATTAATCCTCGTATCAGGACCGAGGGGCATGAGTGATAGATCTATTTGGGTGTATCGAGCCCACACCCATGAGGTCGGGGTGGCCCATAGAGGGGAACTATGTCTTCCAGTCGGGAGCCCGGTACAACTTCGCTAGGTTTGAGTCTTCCTACACCGTCACACATATCAGTGGCCTTGTAAACCATTGGTGATCTTTTCCTTGTTTGCAATCATACCGGGACATACATACATACATAAATACATTAAATACAAAGGTTTATACATACTCACATACACATGAACTCGCTCAACTTTTGTTGATTTTTTAAACTACATGTATTTCAGGGAACTAGCGGATCTGGCGGGGTATGCATGTGTCTAGCTGCGTTGAATAAAAGATGTCATCCAGGGTAGTAGGTTTAGGAGGTGTAACCCTTACCTGGACGGGTTACATGTCTTTAAACCACGTTTTATTTAAAGTCTTTTGCTGTGTCTCATGAACACGTTATAGACAAGTATGGTTTGCAACTTATTTTAAGTGTCGACATTTTCAAACAATGATGTTGTGGTATTTTTTAAACTTAAAGAATGGATGAACATCTTGTGTTTTTATCATATAGCATTGTTATGATTGTTGCTATGGTATTAAGAAGTCACACCAAATAAACCCACGCTTCCACAAAAGCCAGGGTGTGACAGCTTGGTATCAGAGCCTCGATAATAGCGAACTAGGATTCTTTCTCGAGTCTAGACTATGATCATCAGGGCTCTCACGAAAATGTTTTCAAACATTTTTACATTGCATACACTAAACGTCCAGATCCAGGAAACAAACTTTTTACAAACAAAAAGGCGCAAATACACATTTCAAAAGGGTATATTTATAATTCAGTCTTAGAGACTGAGGGAGGATCAGTCTTAGAGACTGAGGGAGGATCAGTCTTAGAGACTGAGGGAGGATCAGTTTTAGAGACTGAGGGAGGATTTAGTCTTAGAAACTGGGAGGTTGGTCTTTAAGACCAGGGATTTAGTCTTAGAGACTGGGAGGTTGGTCTTAGAGACCCGGGATTTAGTCTTAGAGACTGGGAGGTTGGTCTTAGAGACCAGGGAGTTTAGTCTGAGAGACAGGGGAGGATAGTCTGGGGAAGACTAGGATTATTACTTGCTTACATTTTTGTGACTTACAAGCTTATTTGATTACATGTTGATATATGTGCATATGTGTGGTTGTGTTTCAGACACCATGCCATCATCTTCTGATACCGGAGTGTCAGACACATTGGATCCTATGGCGATTGTGTCGGACGACGAGATTGTCTCTGAGGATGAGGTCTATACATCGGATACCACTAGTACGGACGATGACGATTTCCAGCCTTTTGCTTTGCCGGATGTCGGAGACGATGTTCAGCTCGCTGATGGTATTCTAGTCGGGGACCTACCTCTTATTCAGGTCCCTGCTCCTCTCCCACTAGCTGCAGTTCCGGTCGGGGATCTGCCACATGACGAGTTCGCTGATGATGACATCGACTTATTCATTGAGGGTCCCCCGGAGGGTGACCAGGATGGTATGGCCCTTATGGATGACGATGTCCCTCCCGCTGATGTTCCCGTTGACGATCATGTTGTTCCCATGGTTGAGGTTCATGCTGATATTCCAGTTGACGACCCTGTAGTTCCTATTGCTGAGGCTCCTGTGGAGGAGGCTCCTTCTGATTCATCTGGTCCAGACTCGTTTGAGTCTGTGGCGTCCGCATCTATTCACGACCAGGGCGTACAGCGCTACCCTCCTGACGCTGACTCAGACATGGCGATGTCTGCTGCGCCTGTCGTTCCCCATGACGTCGACCCAGATCCTGAGGTCGAGTTCGTACCTGCTGAGCCCGCTCCAGTTGGCCCAGAGCCTGTCATAGCTCATGACCCTATTGATACTCCAGCTGTTGCACTTTTGCTGGATCCTTTACCTGAGCCTGATCACGTCGATATACCAGACGTGGCACCACCGTCATTGATGCACCAGTCATTGTACTACCGGTCCCTGATGTTCCTATTGTTGATGCACCCGTTCTTGCACCACCTATTGTCGACCATGCACCATTTGCCACACATGTCGACCCTCGATATGCCGACACCCGTAACGGGTGGATCGAGGATGATGATTATCCTCCTTTTGTTGTACCAGTTACACCCCCAGTTGCACCTGTTTTTGCACCGCTTGATGTTCCCCAGCATCATCCGCACGTATCTGATGTCCACTGCACGGACTTACCCATCACCTTTCTACAGGATATCCCTCCTCCCCGGCCAGGGGAAGGACCTTCCACACAGCAGCCTGATCATATGCCCCATTCGACAGCAGCTTTTTCATTTATGCCCTCATTTACACCTGCCCCACACACTGCTTTTCCTGCTTCAGCACCTATAGGTGAGCCATTTTTGTGGTCATCACCCAATGTTATGCCTCTGTCAGACTCGTATCACCCTTTTCATGTCGGATGCACCACAGATGACATACTTAGATCCCTGCAGTTACAGCAGGATGATTTGAGCCGTAGAGTACAAGAGCTGGAGAGGACTCCGCATCCTCCCCCTTGTCACTGTCAGTCTCCTTTTGCTACACCACCAGCTCCTCTTCCACTACCCCCTGATTCTGATGTTCACTTCCTCACTCCTGAGTAGCAGATTGCTTACTTGATGCGCGTCATCCATGCATTTGAGGAGGATTGGGTGCGTTTGCGCCATTTGATTTTCTTCCCTCCTCCTCCTCCTCTGCCATCAACGTAGCTATATTTTTGGTCTGTTGCGGGTAGTGTTACTTTTGGTGAGAAGACAGCGATTGAGCCGACTACACAGCAATTTGAAGACCGCATTTTGACATCATGACTTT
>JARYGA010038156.1:0-25837 GCA_030545235.1 Helianthus tuberosus | reverse complement strand
AACACATTCATTACAAACAAGATGAATGTTTCTTGTCTACAATCACTATTATGCGTGAGATAGAGTTAACTAGATCGACACTCAAAAACATGGCATTCATAATTTTGCCATAAGTGATTTGCACACATCTATTGTTATTCATTAGGAGATATGTATATTTAGGATGCTCTCCCAAATGAAGGTAAAATCTCCATATAGATCTAACAATAATCAAGTGGTAGACGCATCTACTTATAAATC
The DNA here is from genome assembly GCA_030545235.1 of Helianthus tuberosus. Classification (NCBI taxonomy): domain Eukaryota; kingdom Viridiplantae; phylum Streptophyta; class Magnoliopsida; order Asterales; family Asteraceae; genus Helianthus; species Helianthus tuberosus. The sequence goes on along the minus strand of JARYGA010038156.1, from coordinate 25,597 downwards.
TCGCAAGATTTATTAAAGGTATACAATAACATATAGTACTTTTACTTTCATATGTTAGAATTCACACTTGTGAATTTTTCAATGACTTCTAATGAAGTATGCGACATGAATGTCGTTAGTGTATTTCATCTCAATACACTCACTACGCTCTTTCATTACTCATTCATGATGTGGTTATACATTTGATGTTTCGTCTTTGACTTTTAGTCAATGTAACAACTCTCAAGTTGTTTATGTCCAAGTATTTTCATGTACTATCCGTTTAAAACCATATTCTTTTAAACAATGTATAACCGACGTTATAATTATTTTTCACAAAAATAATTTATATGTCACAACCATTAGTGATTTATCTATTTGTAAAAAAATTGCATGTGTTATCCGAAGATATTGAACACAAAACAATAAAATACATTGGAAACTAAATCATAAGTGCCAATCACTTTTGAAATTTAAACGGAAGCATAGCAAAGTGCTTTTATCTTCAACACTTTATAATCTGACCGAAATCTTCTCAACAATATCGTCCCATGGCATGTCTTAAGGTACTCCCTCAATAAGACTCCATGCACTTGTAAGTACAAGTTCCTTATTTCATTTTGAAACTTTAAATTTGGACAATTATGCTCAAAACAACACCAAGTTGTTACAAATACTATATTTAAGTAGTAAATTTGAACAATTAAATTTGCTCACAACAACACCAAGTTGTTTTTCACCAAATAACATCCACCAGACTGTTACTTTGTTCACCATATGCTACTTCTAGTAAGAGTAGCGAACCATTTGAATTATCAATTTTATGCAAAACTTTGTTTTAAAAATAATTTTAAAACAATTTCTTAGTTTTGCAATATACAATATTAATAATATCAATTAGGGTTATGAAAATATAGATCAAACCCAAAATATCAAATGGTTTTATATTGATTAGTCTTACTACACATGTACTAAACATTTTCTAACACGCATGTTAAAAAATGTTATAACAAGCACATTATAGAATCGAACGTTTACATAAAACGTTTTCCAAAGATATAGTTTATAAAATAAACCATTTCTCATCATTTTTAATGCACTTATAGCCAATTAAATGTTTACATAAAACATTTCTGTTCATTATGAACAATCTCTAACCTCGTACTCGTGATACACATTTTCTAACACACGTGTCAGAAAATTTAAGTCATTTTATATAAAACATGACAAATCACAAATTAAAGTTGGTGGTAAAATCACACACAACTACACCATCACTTTATGGTGATTTATTTCTTGTATTCTTACTCTTGTATTTTTTTTTCAATCTCATCAAGTTAGGCACATAACATACTTTTAATACAAGTGACATGGGGTGGAGATAAGTCTCACTTAATTAAAGATTTTATTAGAGACATAAACTCTAATAAAAACTAATAAATTGACATGAAACTCTCCTTAAGAGTTTATCTTCCATATGAAGAGTCTAGTAAATGATTTTAATTTCATTAAATTCATATAAATACCACACCATCACTTTATGGTGATTTAATTCCTTGAAGCCAATCAAACATCAACTTCAAAGTATGACATTTTATTTCTAAATCATACAAAACATTAAAAACAATGCTACAACAAATTGCTTATATAAAATGTCAACATAAAACATTTCAAAGCATTTGTATTTTAACCATTTTTAACAATCATGTTAAAATGAAAGAAATTTTAACGCGCACGTTAGAAATATTAACATTTCCACAAAATGTTAATTCAACTTGCTAAAAACACATACATGGTTCAAATAAATAAGTCATTTCTAATACACACGTTAGAAACCGAACAATTAAAAAATTGCTTCCAAACTAACGAGTTTCATGAACGTTTCTAACACACATGTTAGAAGACAAATGATTACAAAAATCATTATAAGACTTATTTGTTCATATCAATCCATGGGTGGATGAAGAGTCTACTTTAAATAGAGACTTAATTAGAGACATAAAACTCTAATCAAGTAACATAAAACTCTTATTTAAAGACATAAAAGACTCTACTTAAGAGAATTTAACGTTTACAAAAAAACGTATGGTTTACACCAATAATTCCGGTCTAACACACATGTTAGAAAATTTAACGTTTACAAAAAAACGTATGGTTTACACTAATAAACCCGATCTAACACAAAAGTTAGAAAAATTAACGATTCCCAAAATCGTTTCAAAAACCAAACGGTTGAACCAAAACTATTCGTTTTGTACCGCAATATCAAGAAATCCAGACACAACAAGTTGTACCACATACATATTTCCCAAACGAAAATATTTATAAGATCATAGTCTTTAAAAATATTTTTTTATTATAAATCCTTTTGTGAACCCAAATTCCTTATAAATAAGGTTTTAAGATTGTAGCAACAATCTCACGAAATCTGTTTTAAGTTTGTAGGAATTAGGTTCACCATTTATAAAATATAATTACAAAATATATAATAACGAGACTCTCGTTATTCTTAGGAAATATCATAGTACAATACCGGTTGCAATAACTAAATAAAAAGAATATAAAATATAATTATATATACCAATCTTGATTCAAGCCGCATCTCTGGTGGGTCCTTCACGCGCACTTGATAGCATTCTAGACTCGAGTATTCATCATCTTGAGTCTTGAAAAATACTCCTTGACTGCAACAAAGAGCACGCTAAAACGTTGACGATTTTGGTTGAGGCACGTGTTCAACACGCTTCCCTTAAAACATATTTCGCGCCTCTACTAAAGACGACGCGTCTGTCTCCCAGGGTACAACAGCCGAAGCAGTCTGTACTGCCGGAAATGGCCACGCGCCCGAGGTTACATCGAATAGAATTATATTGTTTGAACTTGTGAAAAATAATGATACGAATGTGATGGAATCGAGTAGAGAAAATTCATCTCTCTATAATTCCCAACAAATGGATGTTCAAGTCTTCACCACTTCTCCAAGAATTCTTCATACATATTATTTTTCTCTTGTAGTTTTCTCATCATTCCAATGAGTCACATACCCTACCATTTTTTTACAAGAGTTGTACGTAGTGAAGAGTTTCTTGGTGATTTTATTAGAGACATAAACTCTAATAAAAGTTTCACTTAATTAGTAATTTAATTAGAGACATAAAACTCTAATAAAAGCTAATCAAGTGACATAAAACTCTACTCAAGAGTTTCACATATGGAGTTTAATTAGCAATTATAATTTCATTCAATTATAAATTAACTAAATATCCATTCACTAATTTTCCCAACATAATATTGTATACTATTGTATACTATGTATAGAGAAAGTGAATGAATAGTAATTGTATTTATTTTAAAGGTTTTTTTTTTTATGTGTTATTTAGTGGTTTTTTATATGTGTTTTGTGGTTTTATAATATATCTTATATATGATTTGCGTTGGTTTTTTATTGATGTAAATCACATGTATTTTTGGGTCATATCAAGATTTTTTTTTATTTATGGGTTGCTGTAACGAATGTACGTGGTGTAACAAAACAAACTGATGCCGACCAAATTCCCGATGTGTTGCTCTATTTTTTGTCATATCATCATTTTCCCCCCTCTATTGGTAGTAATTGTATTTATTTTAAAGGTTTTTTTATATGTGTTATTTAGTGGTTTTTTATGTGTTATGTGGTTTTTTTATATATCTTATATGATTTGCGTTGGTTTTTTTATCGATGTAAATCACATGTCGGTATTTTCTGGTCATATCAAGATTTTTTTTCTTTATGGGTTGCTGTAACGAGTGTAGGTAGTGTAACAAAACAAACCGATACCGACCAAATTCCCGATGTGTTGGTCTATTTTTTGTCATATCACGATTTTTTTTCTCTATTGGTTGTTATAACAAGTGTCAGCCGTAGTTAAACGAACTGATACTCATTTTTATTTATTTAGTTTAATTTACAAAGAAAAATGTTAATCAGACGATATTTAATACCCATGTCACCATGTATGGTAAAAATGTTAATCAAAAGTAAGGAAGCATTTGAGGTAAAAAATTATATGATGAAAAAGAAACTGTTTTGGGGAGAAAAACTTTTCAATGGCTTCACAATCTTCTGTTCCACAGGTTATGATGGGGATTAAAGGATCAACCTGTAATGAACCAAAAAATGTTGAGTAGCAATTCTTACTTACTTGATGAATTCAGGAGGTTCGAAAACGAGTAAAGGTTTGCTATCTCATAATGCGAATGTAAAAAGGTGACCATTTATTAACGAATTTTAACGCAATATTGAAATGGGTAAAGTTTTGGGATATAACATGGAAGGGTCTAAGGCAGATTTGGAAAAATTGATAGGTGCGGAGAGGGTTGCTTATGAGCCGAGACGAACTGAGGGATTGAGCGAGTGTCTACCCGTACTGTGCTCCAATTGAAACTGAGCGGCTCGGCTCTGTTCGAATTTAAGGAAAGAGTTAATTACTGTTTTCGTCCCTGTGGTTTGTCAAAAATCACTATTTCAGTCCATTAGTTTAAAATTTGCGATTTCAGTCCCTGTGATTTCACTTTCGTAACCATTTCAGTCCAGTCTCCTAACACCGTCTATTTTACTGTTAAGTTTTTAATAAAATACCTAAATTACCCTTGTGTTAATTAAATATGGACTTATATGATTTTATTATTGGATTTATATGATTTTATTGTTGTATGACATATGGACTTAAATTGGATTGTATTGTATTGTTCGACCCACCATGGCTTCGGCAGAAGTAGAAGTCTTGCACTATTTTTACATATATGGTTCCAAAATTTTAATTTTGGATTTTAGAATGAGAAAATGTCCAGGTAAGCATTATTTTTCAAAGTTATTATGTTAACTGATGCTCCTAGGAAGATATTAATTGGGCTGGGGTAATGGGTCGCCGGACATAAGAGGGTGGGGTTGTGATGCCGGAGATGATGACCGGAAACTTTTGCCGGAAATGAGAGCAAGGATGGAGTGGGGTGGGGTAGCGTGGGGTTGTGTTTTAACAAGTGGGTCCTAGAATACAATCTTTTAAATTTCCATGGTTTTTTATTTAATTAACACAAGGGTAATTTAGGTATTTCATTAAAAACTTAACGGTAAAATAGACGGTGTTTGGAGACTGGACTGAAATGGTTACGAAAGTGAAACCATAGGGACTGAAATAGTGATTTTTGACAAACCATAGGGACGAAAACAGTAATTAACTCATTTCGATATCTTTTTGTTTTTTATTAATAAGGGCATTATGGTCAATTCACGTGTACTTAACAGAATAAATGGATGGGGTTAACGGAGGTGGACTGAAATGGTTACGAAAGTGAAACCACGGGGACTGAAATCGCAAATTTTAAACTAATGGACTGAAATAGTGATTTTTGACAAACCACAAGGACGAAAATAATAATTAACACTTAAGGAAATGAGCAGAAAATATTGCTCAAACTCGCTTGGTTTACAACCGGACAACACAGTTTTGCTCTTTTTGTTATGTTTGACCATTTTTCTTTTATACGGACCATCAACCTCCCAAAATGTGGGTGCACATTAGAAAAATTCTTACGCTTTCACTTTTCACCTACGGCGCTCCATCGTCCTTATATGTGAATTCATCATCGAGCTCAAAACTCTCTTCATCACATAAATCAACATGAGAAGTCTCCATTTTATTTGATTCTTTATTAGAAGACATACTACAAAAATAATACATAAATTTAGGTTAAACGACGATCATTTAAAATAAGGATTAGTATAAATACTTGTTATGTAGATTAGCATACTAATTGTGTATACATAACAAGTTATTGATAATTTATGCTAAATCCACTTAAAATTTCAATATTGAATAGGGTGATAATTATAAACATAATTATATATTTGTATATGTATATATAGGAGAAGGATTCGTTAGGAACCATCATTTATTGCGAAAAACACGAGAACCAAGTGTGAACACAACAAAAAAAATACCTAAAAAATAAAAAAAACACTAAAAAAAACTTTTTAATATATTATTTTTAAAAATCGCTATATTTCGTCACAAAAAAAAACAAAAAAAAAAATAAAAAAATTCGAGTAACAATTATACATGCACATGTGCATATGCATCATTTCTTTGAAAAATTCCGTAATACATTACTAATATCAGACAATTGCACTTTCATTTACACTACCATTCATAATACACTACTTTTTATATTAACAATATTAGAAATGCACATGTGCATCTATATGTATGAACTTGTTATAACATTAACAACACTAGAAATGCACATGTGCATCTATATGTATGAACATGTTATAACGTGTTTTGGTACACCACTTTGAATACACTTTCTCTTTCATCTATCATACCATCCATAATACACTACCATTACCTCCTACCATCCGTAATGCAATACCATTGTCTCCTACCATCCATAATACAATACCATTACCGATTTCTCACTTTGTTACATGTACATCAACACCCTTTATACCATCCAAACAACATATTACATCATAAAGTGACAAATATAATCAAACCATCAACCACTAGATATAACTAACCAAAACACATGTATATGGGTATATTTCATCATTTAAAATCACAATTTTTTGTACCAAAACACGTTATATCATGGTTATACGTAATGATGCACATGTGCATTCTTATTATTGGTAATGTAAAAAGTAGTGTATTGCGGATGGTAATCTAAATGAAAGTGCATTTTTCTACTACTGCTAATATACTATGGAATTTGTCCAAGAAATGATACAAATGTATATGTGCATCCATAACTGTTACTCGAAAAAAAAGTTTTTTTTGTAACGAAATATAGCGACTTTTTATAAAACTTTAAAAAAAAAATTGTGTGTTTTTTGGATTTTTTTAGGTATTTTTTGTGTTCACATTGGTTCTCACAATAAAGGTGGTTCTCACATGAACCTTACCCTATATATATATATATATATATATATAATAAATTAAAAAATATCCAAGCCAAACCGATCCGATCAAATTTTTGCTTGTGCTTGGCTAATTTATAGATAAGGGTGCTAAACGGGTCGTGTTCGCGGGTTGGCGGGTTCAACCCGACCGAACACAAATTTTACACAAACCCGAACCCGACCCGAACCCAAAAATCGTATCATACATATGAACCTGAACACAACCCGAAGTTTCGTGGGTTGACCCGAACACGACCCGTTCAACTCGAATTTTTTTATTTTTTCTCTGAAATTAATATATTAAAATTAAAATTTACTAAAAAAATACAAATGTATATAATAATATCATATTTAAATTATAAAATCTATGTTAATTTCTCTTTTTAAGTTATAATCGTGGCATAAAATACATACCCTATTTAATTTATGATATAAAATATATTGTAAAAAAATATAATACAGTATAAATGAGTTAAACGGGTCAACCTGCCAACCCGTCCAGGTTGACCCGAACCCTACCTATTAACCTAAACGGGTTCGCGGGTTCAACCTGAAATTGACCCGAGCCCGTTTAGGCTAAACCTAAACCCACGAATTTCGTGTTAGGTTCGTGTCGGGTTTTCAGGTCGTGATAGAAATTCACACCTTATTTACAGACCTAACTAAGTCGATTAGCTGGTTTACAATCGAGCGAAAAATCAAGCGAGCATTTTCCGAGAAATTTCTGAGCAAGTGGCAAACACTTTGCCCATCGCTGGGTACGAAGAGTGTTGATAACAGTTCTCAATGAATAGAGTAAATTAGTGTTTGAGTCCCTGTGATTTGATGATTTTAACTACTTGAGTCGAATCCTTAATTTCTTAACTATCTGAACAACTCGGTTTTCCAATTACACCAATTTGAATCTAAATGACTAACTCCATTCAACAAATCCGTTAGATTTTTTGTGAAAAGACAAACTTGCCCATGTTATAAAAAACAAATTGAAAAAACTATATGTAAATGTTAAATAAAAAACTAAAAAGTATATAAAAACTAATTTAATACTTTTTAATTTAAAACCCAAACCATCCCCTCTTTGTAATCTCTCTTAATGTTTTAAATATCGGTATGTACTAGCTGGTAATATCAGATACTAGACAGTCAGACACGAGTCGGTACGAAAAAGGCTTATTAAACTAGAATATAGTATTTTCTATAGCGCAGGTAAATCCAGTTCAAACCGGTTTGCAAATTCTTCAAATTTGGTTTTTATATTTTACTTAAAATACGATATCAAGGTAATAACCGACCCTCCATATATTTGGTAATTAACCTTGTGTTACCAGTTCATTCGTACGCTACTCACGACCTTCTAATCTTTCATATTCCGGCGTGAACTTGATGCATACCCTAATATCATAAACTTATTGTACACTTTTACTTAAAAAAAAACTTTTTTGAAAAATTGACTACTTTTGGATTATTTTTTTTTTATTATTACGGACTCATGTACTTTTGGATTATTTTTTAAGTTGAAGTTATTTTTTTTGAACGGCAATGAGTGACGTGTCAACCACCGTGACATCGGGCGCTGTGGCCAAGGTCGACTACTTGACTGTCGCCAGCCCTTTGGCTCTCCCAGATGCGCGAAAACCCGACCTCCACCCGCCCGAAGGCACGACAGTGGAATAATCGGTAAAACCTCGCCTCTCATCCAAGACGAACCGGCGCAACCCGTATTCGCCCTTCACCTGGATGTCGTAGAAAAATAATGGGGAGAGTGGGAGTCGAACTTGGGTCATAAGGAACACCAAGTCTTTCTGATGCGGGCCCAAGTGTGGAGGAGCGGGCAATCTTGTATTTGGAGGCCCAAGATCGCGTAACAAAATGGGCTTCACTAAAATGGCTCTAACTTAGGCTACGGGGGTCCGTTTTGGGCGTGTGACCAGGCGAAACGAACGTGAGAACGAGCTCCATCTTGCTACAAACCGCCTATGGCGGTTTGGGTCATCGTCCAGGCCAAAAAATCGCTTATTTCTATTAGTTATTTGCATTTTTATGTTTTTTGAGGTATTTTGGGCATTTTGTTTTTGGGCTTGTGTTTGGCCCGTTATCTTTTTTAGGTCCATTTCGAATTTCTATTCTTATTTATATGTCCCTCTAGTTATTTGAACAATCAGATTTTAATTTTGAGAAAACTCATATTTCACTTCAAATTCCGTGCCCTTTGAGTTGAATATTGGGGTTGGGGAAGAACTACACGGGTATTCGTAGAATCAACGTGTTTGATCTTCATTTTCGTATTTCACGCTACATCACTTTCCCAAACCGCTCCACCACTACCTAATTGGCAGTTGAAGTTGTATTTTTACGGAATTATAGGGTTAACTAGTCAACCCAGTTTACAATCGGTTGGACCATTCTTAAGCCAAACCTGGTATGATTTAAAATCCGGTTTTAAAACATTAATCTCTCTCCTCTCTAAACGACCACAAATACGGTTTGTAAAACATTAATCTCTCTCCTCTCTAACATTAATCTCTCTCCTCTCTAAACCGAACACAATCCGGTTTTTAAAACATTAATCTCTCTCCTCTTTAAACCGACCACGACACCCAACAATACTTTTTTAAGTCTAAAATTCAGTTATCTAGTGCACCACCCTATTACATCTCTCTAAACGTTCAGTTTTCCAATGAGTATTGTGGCGAGATCTGCAACAGGAGGTTGGTCCGACTTTGTTCTAATGTTAACTGTTCTAGAATGGACCTCCATAATTCTCCTTCTAGACTCAATCTTCTCCTATTTCATCATCACATTCTCCCAATTCTTTAACCGAAACCCCTTGTTTCTCGTACGTTCATCTCGACCCCCAAAACAAAAATTCACACAAAGATCTTTTTAGTGAACGACGTTCCAAAGAGGTTTCATAATTGAGCTTTTGTTCACAACATAAAAAGTTAGTAGAATTGTATGATATGTGTGACAATTGCTTATATGGTGAGAATTTGAAATATGCTACGTTTTGTTTGAAAAAGATTGATTTTGTTGAAATTGATGAAGAAGGTGAGGTGGGTTTGAGGTGTTCTTGTTATGGGGTTCATTTCAAAATAAATATGATTGATTATTCTTCTTATTTTATGATTAATTCTTCATGAAATCGGTTGGATTATAGTTGGAATCAGTTCGTAACAATTGAACTAATTGATGTTTTAGAGTTGCTTGTGCGGAGGTGTGGTGGTGCGGAGGTGGTGGGGACGGCACTGGTGGTGGCAATGGATGAAATGATGATGATGATGATGATAAAATAGGTAAATTAAGTTTTTGTAAGTACCTTATGCCCGAAAAAAAATTTTAGTTCACATTAAATAATCAGGTTTCGAGTCACAACCTTGTTGTCTCGAGTCGGAACCATGGTCTCGACTACTATATCTTATGAGATCTCGACTCATGATGAGGTCTCGAGTCGCAACCACGGTCTCGAGTCGCAACCTTATGGTCTCGAGTTATGACCTTATGGTCTCGAGTCGAGAGCTTTGTCTCGAGTTATGACCTTATGGTCTCGAGTCGAGACCTTTGTCTCTAGTTGTAAACTTTTGAGCCCTTATGATTTCGAGTCGAGACCTTATGGTCTCGAGTCGAGATCTGTTGGTCTCGAGTTGTGAAGGTTTAAGGACCTGATGATTTCGAGTCGAGACCTTATGGTCTCGAGTCGAGACTGATGGTCTCGAGTCGTAATCTGATGGTCTCGAAACTTCCTGTTAACAGCTGTGAATGTGAAAACATAACTGAAAATTCGAATTCTAAGAGATTATGAGATATGGTTTCCTATTCTAATGCTGATCTGATTTTGTCAAATATCTCGAAAAATTATAATCTGTTTATCTAATAACAGTTTTCGAAAATCTTTAGAGAACAAAATCAGATCAAAACAGGAAAACACTTAATAATCCGAATCATATTCCAAAACATAATAGAATTTTTGAATTTTCCTAAGAACATGATGAACCCTTAAAAACATAAAACATAAATTCTGGAACCCGAAACCTGAATTTTAATAGTTTTTCTAAACAGATTTCGGTTAAAACATAACCCAGTTGAATTCGAGTGAACATATAATTAATCCTTTTTCCGAAAACAGTGATCTCGAGTCGTTCTCAATGACTCGAAACTGGCTGTTACAGAAGATTTTCAAAAAAATTCCGTTTTCCAAGTTTCAATCCCAGAATTATGGATACGAAAACAGAACTGACTAATCAACATATGCTCTAATACCACATGTTGGTTCAGTTCTGTTTAAACATAATGGAAAACATGAAAAGCATACCTGTTACAGCAGACAGTGCGGTGGAGAATCCAGTAATGGAGTTCGACATGCTTGTCATCGTGATCTGGTTCCTCCTTAGGGTGCTGACTGATGATGGGGACTTAGAAAACCGAAAAGGGTATCGGCTTAGGAGATGGAGGTCGAACGTGATGTTATGCTTATGGGGTGTTTCTAATGTGTAATTGTCTAACCCCTTAACCTCCACATAATTCTCCTTATATAAGCACCCAGGAGGAAACCTAATTAGTTAATAAGGGTAATATGGTCCATCAACAATTACCAACTAATTATTTAATAGGTTATTATATATTTTGATCTATATTATGTAAATAATTATAATGGCTATAGATTAAATAATAATACATAATATATTTAATCTTACAGTGAGATCTGCAACAGGAGGTTGGTCCGACTTTGTTCTAATGTTAACTGTTCTAGAATGGACCTCCATAATTCTCCTTCTAGACTCAATCTTCTCCTATTTCATCATCACATTCTCCCAATTCTTTAACCGAAACCCCTTGTTTCTCGTACGTTCATCTCGACCCCCAAAACAAAAATTCACACAAAGATCTTTTTAGTGAACGACGTTCCAAAGAGGTTTCATAATTGAGGTTTTGTTCACAACATAAAAAGTTAGTAGAATTGTAGGATATGTGTGACAATTGCTTATATGGTGAGAATTTGAAATATGCTACGTTTTGTTTGAAAAAAGATTGATTTTGTTGAAATTGATGAAGAAGGTGAGGTGGGTTTGAGGTGTTCTTGTTATGGGGTTCATTTCAAAATAAATATGATTGATTATTCTTCTTATTTTACGATTAATTCTTCATGAAATCGGTTGGATTATGGTTGGAATCAGTTCGTAACAATTGAACTAATTGATGTTTTAGAGTTGCTTGAGCGGAGGTGTGGTGGTGCGGAGGTGGTGGGGACGGCACTGGTGGTGGCAATGGATGAAAATGATGATGATGATGATGATGATAAAATAGGTAAATTAATTTTTTGTAAGTACCTTATGCCCGAAATTTTTTTTAGTTCACATTAAATAATGAGGTTTCGAGTCACAACCTTGTTGTCTCGAGTCGGAACCATGGTCTCGACGACTATGTCTTATGAGATCTCGACTCATGATGAGGTCTCGAGTCGCAACCACGGTCTCGAGTCGCAACCTTATGGTCTCGAGTTATGACCTTATGGTCTCGAGTCGAGACCTTTGTCTCTAGTTGTAAACTTTTGAGCCCTTATGATTTCGAGTCGAGACCTTATGGTCTCGAGTCGAGATCTGTTGGTCTCGAGTTGTGAAGGTTTAAGGACCTGATGATTTCGAGTCGAGGTCGAGACTAATGGTCTCGAGTCGTAATCTGATGGTCTCGAAACTTCCTGTTAACAGCTGTGAATGTGAAAACATAACTGAAAATTCGAATTCTAAGAGATTATGAGATATGGTTTCCAATTCTAATGCTGATCTGATTTTGTCAGATATCTCGAAAAATTATAATCTGTTTATCTAATAACAGTTTTCAAAAATCTTTAGAGAACAAAATCAGATCAAAACAGGAAAACACTTAATAATCCGCATCATATTCCAAAACATAATAGAATTTTCGAATTTTCCTAAGAACATGACGAACCCTTAAAAACATAAAACATAAATTCTGGAACCCGAAACCTGAATTTTAATAGTTTTTCTAAACAGATTTCGGTTAAAACATAACCCAGTTGAATTCGAGTGAACATATAATTAATCCTTTTTCCGAAAACAGTGATCTCGAGTCGTTCTCAATGACTCGAAACTGGCTGTTACAGAAGATTTTCAAAAAAATTCCGTTTTCCAAGTTTCAATCCCAGAATTATGGATACGAAAACAGAACTGACTAATCAACATATGCTCTGATACCACATGTTGGTTCAGTTCTGTTTAAACATAATGGAAAACATGAAAAGCATACCTGTTACAGCAGACAGTGCGGTGGATAATCTAGTAATGGAGTTCGACATGCTTGTCATCGTGATCTGGTTCCTCCTTAGGGTGCTGACTGATGATGGGGACTTAGAAAACCGAAAAGGGTATCGGCTTAGGAGATGGAGGTCGAAGGTGATGTTATGCTTATGGGGTGTTTCTAATGTGTAATTGTCTAACCCCTTAACCTCCACATAATTCTCCTTATATAAGCACCTAGGAGAAACCTAATTAGTTAATAAGGGTAATATGGTCTATCAACAATTACCAACTAATTATTTAATAGGTTATTATATATTTTGATCTATATTATGTAAATGATTATAATGGCTATAGATTAAATATTAATACATAGTATATTTAATCTTACAGCGAGATCTGCAACAGGAGGTTGGTCTGACTTTGTTCTAATGTTAACTGTTCTAGAATGGACCTCCATAATTCTCCTTCTAGACTCAATCTTCTTCTATTTCATCATCACATTCTCCCAATTCTTTAACCGAAACCCCTTGTTTCTTGTACGTTCGTCTCGACCCCCAAAACAAAAATTCACACAAAGATCTTTTTAGTGAACGACGTTCCAAAGAGGTTTCATAATTGAGGTTTTGTTCACAACATAAAAAGTTAGTAGAATTGTATGATATGTGTGACAATTGCTTATATGGTGAGAATTTGAAATATGCTACGTTTTGTTTGAAAAAGATTGATTTTGTTGAAATTGATGAAGAAGGTGAGGTGGGTTTGAGGTGTTCTTGTTATGGGGTTCATTTCAAAATAAATATGATTAATTATTCTTCTTATTTTATGATTAATTCTTCATGAAATCGGTTGGATTATAGTTGGAATCAGTTCGTAACAATTGAACTAATTGATGTTTTAGAGTTGCTTGTGCGGAGGTGTGGTGGTGCGGAGGTGGTGGGGAAGGCACTGGTGGTGGCAATGGATGAAAATGATGATGATGATGATGATGATGATAAAATAGGTAAATTAATTTTTTGTAAGTACCTTATGCCCGAAAAAAAATTTAGTTCACATTAAATAATGAGGTTTCGAGTCACAACCTTGTTGTCTCGAGTCGGAACCATGGTCTCGACTACTATATCTTATGAGATCTCGACTCATGATGAGGTCTCGAGTCGCAACCACGGTCTCGAGTCGCAACCTTATGGTCTCGAGTTATGACCTTATGGTCTCGAGTCGAGACCTTTGTCTCGAGTTATGACCTTATGGTCTCGAGTCGAGACCTTTGTCCCTAGTTGTAAACTTTTGAGCCCTTATGATTTCGAGTCGAGACCTTATGGTCTCGAGTCGAGATCTGTTGGTCTCGAGTTGTGAAGGTTTAAGGACCTGATGATTTCGAGTCTAGACCTTATGGTCTCGAGTCGAGACTGATGGTCTCGAGTCGTAATCTGATGGTCTCGAAACTTCCTGTTAACAGCTGTGAATGTGAAAACATAACTGAAAATTCGAATTCTAAGAGATTATGAGATATGGTTTCCTATTCTAATGCTGATCTGATTTTGTCAAATATCTCGAAAAATTATAATCTGTTTATCTAATAACAGTTTTCGAAAATCTTTAGAGAACAAAATCAGATCAAAACAGGAAAACACTTAATAATCCGAATCATATTCCAAAACATAATAGAATTTTCGAATTTTCCTAGGAACATGATGAACCCTTAAAAACATAAAACATAAATTCTGGAACCCGAAACCTGAATTTTAATAGTTTTACTAAACAGATTTCGGTTAAAACATAACCCAGTTGAATTCGAGTGAACATAAAATTAATCCTTTTTCCGAAAGCAGTGATCTCGAGTCGTTCTCAATGACTCGAAACTGGCTGTTACAGAAGATTTTCAAAAAAATTCCGTTTTCCAAGTTTCAATCCCAGAATTATGGATACGAAAACAGAACTGACTAATCAACATATGCTCTGATACCACATGTTGGTTCAGTTCTGTTTAAACATAATGGAAAACATGAAAAGCATTCCTGTTACAGCAGACAGTGCGGTGGAGAATCCAGTAATGGAGTTCGACATGCTTGTCATCGTGATCTGTTTCCTCCTTAGGGTGCTGACTGATGATGGGGACTTAGAAAACCGAAAAGGGTATCGGCTTAGGAGATGGAGGTCGAAGGTGATGTTATGCTTATGGGGTGTTTCTAATGTGTAATTCTCTAACCCCTTAACCTCCACATAATTCTCCTTATATAAGCACCCAGGAGGAAACCTAATTAGTTAATAAGGGTAATATGGTCCATCAACAATTACCAACTAATTATTTAATAGGTTATTATATATTTTGATCTATATTATGTAAATGATTATAATGGCTATAGATTAAATATTAATACATAATATATTTAATCTTACAACGAGATCTGCAACAGGAGGTTGGTCCGACTTTGTTCTAATGTTAACTGTTCTAGAATGGACCTCCATAATTCTCCTTCTAGACTCAATCTTCTCCTATTTCATCATCACATTCTCCCAATTCTTTAACCGAAACCCCTTGTTTCTCGTACGTTCATCTCGACCCCCCAAAACAAAAATTCACACAAAGATCTTTTTAGTGAACGACGTTCCAAAGAGGTTTCATAATTGAGGTTTTGTTCACAACATAAAAAGTTAGTAGAATTGTATGATATGTGTGACAATTGCTTATATGGTGAGAATTTGAAATATGCTACGTTTTGTTTGAAAAAGATTGATTTTGTTGAAATTGACGAAGAAGGTGAGGTGGGTTTGAGGTGTTCTTGTTGTGGGGTTCATTTCAAAATAAATATGATTGATTATTCTTCTTATTTTATGATTAATTCTTCATGAAATCGGTTGGATTATAGTTGGAATCAGTTCGTAACAATTGAACTAATTGATGTTTTAGAGTTGCTTGTACAGAGGTGTGGTGGTGCGGAGGTGGTGGGGACGGCACTGGTGGTGGCAATGGATGAAAATGATGATGATGATGATGATAAAATAGGTAAATTAATTTTTTGTAACCACGGTCTCGAGTCGCAACCTTATGGTCTCGAGTTATGACCTTATGGTCTCGAGTCGAGACCTTTGTCTCTAGTTGTAAACTTTTGAGCCCTTATGATTTCGAGTCGAGACCTTATGGTCTCGAGTCGAGATCTGTTGGTCTCGAGTTGTGAAGGTTTAAGGACCTGATGATTTCGAGTCGAGGTCGAGACTAATGGTCTCGAGTCGTAATCTGATGGTCTCGAAACTTCCTGTTAACAGCTGTGAATGTGAAAACATAACTGAAAATTCGAATTCTAAGAGATTATGAGATATGGTTTCCAATTCTAATGTTGATCTGTTTTTGTCAGATATCTCGAAAAATTATAATCTGTTTATCTAATAACAGTTTTCGAAAATCTTTAGAGAACAAAATCAGATCAAAACAGGAAAACACTTAATAATCCGAATCATATTCCAAAACATAATAGAATTTTCGAATTTTCCTAAGAACATGATGAACCCTTAAAAACATAAAACATAAATTCTGGAACCCGAAACCTGAATTTTAATAGTTTTTCTAAACAGATTTCGATTAAAACATAACCCAGTTGAATTCGAGTGAACATATAATTAATCCTTTTTCCGAAAACAGTGATCTCGAGTCGTTCTCAATGACTCGAAACTGGCTGTTACAGAAGATTTTCAAAAAAAATCCGTTTTCCAAGTTTCAATCCCAGAATTATGGATACGAAAACAGAACTGACTAATCAACATATGCTCTGATACCACATGTTGGTTCAGTTCTGTTTAAACATAATGGAAAACATGAAAAGCATTGAAGTCACTTCGTGCGACCTGGGAGGTTCAGCTCGTGCGAAGTGAAGATATGTCGAACGATCGGAAAGAAATTTGACAAATTGATCATTTTTTAGGCTGAATTAGGGTCTGATATATTCAAGGATTGATTAAAACTGTGTTTCGCGTATTATATCAAGAAATCAGTCCATTTTAACCATAAAATCTCAGTTAATTTGATGAAAAGTGTAGAAGAATGAGTAGAAATCAGAATTTTTGGTGAAAACAAACTGAAATGGTAAGAACTCTTCCTCCTGAGCTCTGATACCACTTGTAGGATCGTTGAATCGATCAAATGAGTCAATCAGAAGAGTTCTAATCCAAACCAAAGGCGGAATTCAATGATTCGGACATGATTTCAGCTTGATTAACACTAGGAATCACTTTAACTGTCTCTTGTATTGATTTGAAAGCAATTACAGGTCTTGAGACACTTCGGCAGCACCTCGACTCCGGAATCAGAATCGTTACAAATGATAACCCAAGACTCTTTATTTATAGGAACAGCCACTTCGCATGAACATGACTTCCAGTTCGTACGAACTGGTCCAGTTCGCATGAACTGGCCACTTCATGTGAACTGGCTTGTTCAGCTCTGTTTCCTGTTTATCTCGAACTACGTGTCTTGGTTTATCTATTCTATTACAAGACTCGATACAAGACGAAGTAGACAGACATATGCACCAACAGACTCCCCCTTGGATGTTGACGAGTCTTCAGTACGAGTCTTTAGTACGTCGAGTATTCAATCTTGATCAGTCTTCACGCTCTTTCCAAAGTATCTGGCACTGTAAGCATCCTTCAATCTTTATCTTTCACTTCTTCAGACTCCTCTTTGCTGACAGACTCCCCCTTAAGTGGTTCCAGGATCGCGATCTGCCATAGCTTTCACAAGTTCAGGAACAATTCCTGGCTCTCCGTAGCAACAGGATCAGACACGGGGATCTGCACAAATCTCTACCCAAAAATAAATTTTACAATTATTAAGTTTTAACAAATTTAGAATCTCTGCTTACCACTTATATTCGAAAAATTCAAATTTGGTTTCAAATTAATGAATCTATTTAATCTTTTCAAAATCAATTCTCATTTCAAACAAACTCTTCCAACCCACTGTTGTTCATCATGTTTAGCACTCGGAATTTTGAAAATCAGCTTTTCAACACCAGTTGTCGAAAAATAAGATGACATAAAATCTTTTTGATTTTTCAAAATTTTATGCTAAAACACACTTAAACTCTTTTTGGATTTTGGGAAATAAACTATATACAAACATCTTTTTGTGAGTTTGTGTAGGAGGATCATATCAGTTTATGAGACAAAACACTAGCACCGTTGAGCTTTAAACACTTTAAGTTCTAAACGATTCACTTAGATTGTCAGTATACTGATCCACTTAAATTTTCACACAAAGTTCAACTATTTCGAGATACGAGATTTAGTGTTTTAAGCACTTCACTTATTCGCGTGTCCCACCTCAGAATACACTCCCGTGTCCAGACTCCTATATTCAGTCTTACAGGTGAATGCACACTAATGATATCTGTAAGGGGTAAATGCGAGGCCATGAGAACTCAGGCTATTGCTTCCGCAAAATCAGAGAGATGATGGCTCGACTATAGGTGTGTTCCCTTTAGAGAATCTTTTCTTCAACAGCACATGATTAGCATTTTTCAATGTTTCATCATTTTTTATGCTGAGGGTGGGCTTTATGATTAAAGCAGTGCAGAGTATTATACGAGGACTAGGCTATTGCTCCCGCAAAATCAGAAGTCCAGGTATAATACCCCAGATATAATCATGCACAAAGACCTAGTAAGTCAGAAATAGAAAGCCTTTCAAACAAGATTTCAGGGGTTACCTATATATCCGAGAGATGTTCCCCACGAAATAAGTAAGTATGATATTTAGATTTATATTTCAAAAACAATATACTAAACGTGTAAAAACCTACTGGCATATCATCAGTGAGACCGTTTATTACATTTTAACTTTCCAATTCTTTAGCGTACTGTGATTGTCTACTGATGTACTATCATTTCCTCTTTTTCACAACAAAACTCATTTTTGATTTTACGATGTTTTTGGTTTTTAGATTTTATCATGTTTTTGGATTTTTCGAATTTTCAAAATTTCTAAAATTTTTTACTCCCCCTAAAATCAAAAATATGTTTCAATTTTTGATTTTCAAGGAAAATTTGAAAATAAACGCAATAAACTTGTAGCTATTATAGACCACTCGACACTTTGGCAGCACCTCAGCTCCGGAATCCAAAAGTCACAAATGAAATGACAAGCTCAGCTATTTATAGACATGACCAGTTCGCATGAAACACAACATTCCAGGTCGTGTGACCTGCCACTTCGTACGAACTGGGTTATCCAGTTTGTGCGACCTGGCCCATCAACACTAACAACCTATTTTCTTGACTACCGAACTCTGGTTTATCCTCTCTAATTACAAAACTCAATACAAGACGAAGTCGACAGAAATATGCACCAACACTCAAACTGTCACACCCTGGCTTTGCGGAAGCGTGGTTAATTTTGGTGTGACTTCTTAATACCATAGCTTAACCATAACAAAGCTATATGAAATAAAATCATGCAAGATCATCCATTTGATTAAGTTTTAAAACCAGAGTAACATACCATTGTCTTAGAGACTTACAACATCGTAACATAAAACATTGTCTTTGAAAACATAACCATTAACATGAAATAAACGCAGTTTAAGATTTGTGACTTGTCCAGGAAAAAGTCACATTTCCTAAACCCGGATGACTTCGGAACCCATATGCAGCGGGAAAACATAGCATACCGCGCCAGATCTTTAATTTCCTGAAATACATGTAAGTTGAAAAATCAACAATAATGTTGAGCGAGTTCATGTGTAAGTGAGTAAGTAAACCTTTGTGAGTATAAAAATAGTCTTGGTATGTAGCAAATAAGGGAATTGAGATCACCAATGGTTTGCAAGGCCACTGATATATGTGAAGTGCAAATAGGGAGACTCAAACCTAGCAGATTTCGCCACGGCATTAGTATGTGGACAAAGTCACCCCAAGGTCCGTTTCTAGTTTGGCCTGGGGCTGGGCTCGCTACACCCAGATAGATCTACCGCTCCTGTCCCTCGGTCCCGCCATGAGGACTAATGGCCTCATATTGCTCCTACCCACTCACATGATCTAAGTAGTAAACCTCCTTACGCTAACCATACCATGTATAAAGTACTTGTAATCAAAGTAACATGTATTTCACCCCCGCAGTTAAGAAAACTGAAAACAGTTAGAGAAAAGGGGGACATGAACTCACAGTGGTGCGTCTCTACCAAGTATGCCTCCAAATCAATCAGCTGTATGACGACCTACACGTGCTAACTCTATTAGACGGACGGCCGTGCCTTAGCTTTATGGTTTAAGTTTTTGGGAAATAGTTAGGCAACTATTTCGTGTTTACGTTCTGTATATACTTGGTAGTTATTCTCCTTCCCAAGGATGGGGGATTTAATACATGTGTGTTCGTAACATTCAGATTTCACTATTAAGTCTCACTTAATATATTTTATTTCCAACTCCAAAATATAGATATTCTTCCCAAAAATATTATATTTTAATACATGTGATTTCCCAAAATAATACTTAGTAATATTATTTTTACTCTAAAAATAATATTTACGTAGTTCACAAAATAATCATAAACACTTATACAAGTGATGTTGTGAAAGAAGAATATATACTAGATATATATATGTATCACGTTTCATTTTGTGAAATCCCACCTCCGATGTTTTGTAAATATAGTCGTGGCGAAACTTATATTTTGAAAACAAGTCAAAATGTATTTCTAACACTTATGGTGAAAATATTTCTAAGTGTTAGGCTTTTGGAAAAATTTCGCCAGAGTTTCCTCTGTAACTGGAGGTGGCCACGCTTTCAAGCGTATCATTTTCTTTTACAATCAACCAACAATTTTCTCGTTCAACCAAAACAATGTTCAAATCACAAACTAGTCAAAATATGTATATAAATCGCATAAATTTCATGAACTTGTGATTTATCCAAACTGTGAAGTAAATCTCATTACTTTTAGTGGATCTATATATGAAACTATCCGATTTTGTAAAAACCTCGTTTTTATGGAAGTTCCGTCTTTACAACTTCTCGTCAACTTTTACAAAAATAGTTATTTTGTCGAAACTTTGTGTTACACATGTGTTTACACACTTGTGTGTTCTAAAAACCATTCGTGTTAGTGTAAGATCCATTTTTAGAAAACATGATTTCTTTGACGCTTGGTCCTTTGAAAATACCACTTGCAGATACGTAGATCTGCTAGTTTTAAACACTATTCCACAAGTAAAACATTTTTACACAAGTTCATGATTCGCGTGTGGTAGAGTTTCACCCTTTAACCCTTGTTCTATTCAAAACAACCTTATGTCATGATTCGTGATCATGACCAAACCGGGTTAAGTGATGATCCGAGCTACCACAACATAGATCGGGTCTAAATAATCACAAATTTCAATTACTACAACATTTACACAACTAGTGAGCTTTTAACCATCATTTTTCATGTTTTTAATAGACTTTAATGCACCATTTTGTAAGATTTCGAGTTTTAATCATTACACCACATATTAACCGCTTTAGATTAGTTCAAGATAGGGATTTAAACAACATACCACTAGCTCAAGGCTAGGGAAGAATCTATGCGAAAAACGCGTGGATAAAAGCAAGATAAAGAGGTCCTTCGCCTTCCGATTGCACCAAGCTTCCTAATATGCGACCCTTAACACTTGTAGATGCTTGGAACTTGCAAGATCAAACTCGAAAAATGGATGGATGGGTGTGGTGTGTTCGGCCGTAAGCTCTAGGAGAGGGAGAGAGAGTTGTTTGTGTGATGTTGTTAAGTGTATGTTATGTTAGACTAAACATGGAACTTATAGACAATTCTATCATGTTTAACCAAAGGATATTGTGTCTATAAGATATTAAACATAAGGGATTATAATATTAATTTAGAGGACATGGTAGGTCCCCCTCATGGGGACGGTTTGGTTAGGGGGGGGGGGGGTCTAGTCCATTTCTAACTAACTAGTTAGGTATATAGTTAGGTTAAGTAAGGTAGTTATGTGCTTAACCCGGTTAGTTGTGTGTCACGCGTTACAACGGGTGTTAGGGTATTCAGGGACCCCAACTGGCTTAGAAAAAGATAAATAATGATAATGACATTATTTTCAGGTTCCGGGTAAAGTCCGGTTGTTCGGTTGGATAGTAATCCGTTAAAGTGCTTAACAAAGCTTTAAAGTGTCGTTATTACCCCTTTTAGTGACACAACTCATTTCTGACACTTTGGAAAGTGTCTAGTAATATTTTTCTCATGTTTTGGCACTTTATTGGGTAGCTAAAAGCTGAATTATTATGTAAAGTGCTGAATTTTTGTGCTTAGAGCACGTTTTAGGCACATCCAGTCATTGGAACTTATTCCTAGAGACGCAGTTCTACAACCCTTATATCTCTACACTCACCACTAGTGTAGCAATATATTTCTGGCTCATACAGGCCTTAGAGGCAGTGTCTGCCTGATGCTGGCTTTATCAGCATGTTCACTAGGTTATCCGTTTATAGTGCTACTGTGCTTTTGTGCATCATGTTTGTCACTAAGGTTCAGCATGTAAATAATGTAGTGACAGCAAGTAAAGTATGATGCAAGTAAGTACATGTATCAGTATTCAAGTGGCAGTTTATTCACAAGTTCAAGCAAGCACAGTAATTAAGCAGTAATTAATTATTAATTAAGTTGTACGGATACCTGGTTTAGTGAGGGTTGTCACATTCTCCCCCCGTTAGAAAAATTGCGTCCCGAAATTTTAAGTTCTGCTTGTCGATGCAGGGTTCTTAGGAAATAGGTGGGGGTATTTCTCCTTCATCCAATCCTCACGCTCCCAGGTGTATTCAGGACCATGTCTGGCATTCCAACGAACTTTGACGAGGTTGACACTGCTCCTGCGGGTCTTGTTTACTTTCCAATTCGTAACCTCAACTGGTTCTTCAACGAAGTGGAGCGTGTCGTCAACATGAATCTCGTCGATGGGAATGGCAATGGTATCTTGAGTTGGACTTTTCTTCAGGTTGGATACATGAAATGTATCGTGAACTGAACGGAGTTCAGCAGGTAAGTCCAGCTTGTATGCTACTAGTCCTATTCTTTCCAAAACTCTGAAAGGACCAATGTAGCGCGGTTTTAACTTCCCACGCTTTCCGAAGCGTGCCACACCCTTCCAGGGTGAAACTTTCAATAATACCATTACTCCAACTTGGAATTCCAAGTGTTTCCGGTTTGGATCCGCATAGGCCTTCTGTCTGTGGCGAGCTGCTTCGATGCGTTTTAGAATCTGCGCAATCTTGTCTGTCGTCTCTTGGACGATTTCGGGACCAGCAAGCTGCCTATCACCTGCGTCAGCCCAGCATAGGGGTGATCGGCACTTGCGTCCGTAAAGGGCTTCAAATGGCGCGACACCAATACTGGTGTGGTAGCTGTTGTTGTATGAAAATTCGACCAAAGGCAAATGCTTATCCCAGCTACCGCCCAAATCCATAACACACGCTCTCAGCATGTCTTCCAAAGTCTGTGTCGTTCGCTCGCTTTGACCGTCAGTTTGCGGATGAAACGCAGTGCTCAGATTTAATTGTGAGCCAAAAGCTTCTTGGAAGGATTGCCATATCCTTGACACAAACCTTCCGTCTCTATCAGAGATGATCGAGAGAGGCACTCCATGACGTGCGACGATTTCTCTCATGTATATTTCGGCCAACTTGCTCGTATTATCCTTCTCTCTAATAGGTAGAAAGTGTGCGGACTTTGTTAATCAATCCACTATTACCCAAATAGTGTCATGGCCTCTCGGCGTTCTTGGCAGCTTTGTAATAAAATCCATGGAGATTTGTTCCCATTTCCACTTGGGAATCTCAGGTTGTTGCAGAAGTCCTGAAGGCTTCTGGTATTCGGCTTTAACCTTGGCGTATGTTAAACATTTGCTCACATAAACAGCAACATCTCCTTTCATCCTAGGCCACCAATAAAAATCTTTGAGATCCTGGTACATCTTATCCGCTCCAGGGTAGATAGAGTACCACGATTTGTGAGCTTCATCGAAAATAACCTTCCTTAAACCTCCAAACCAAGGAACCCAAATCCTTTTCTCAAAACATAACGTTCCTTCCTCGTTTGGTACCAGTAGCTTCTCCATCCCACGGAGATATTCTTCTTCAAGGTTTCCTTCCTTGAGAGCTTCTTTCTGCGCGGCACGAATGCGCAAGGAAAGATCGGTTCGGATAATCATTTCTAAATCCCTAACCCTTATGGGCTTGATCCTCTCCTTTCGACTTAGGGCATCGGCGACCACATTCGCCTTCCCTGGATGATACTTTATCTCGCAGTCGTAATCGTTCAGCAACTCAACCCAACGTCTTTGCCTCATATTCAGCTCCTTCTGGTTGAATATGTGTTGTAGGCTCTTGTGATCTGTAAAAATTGTACACTTCGTACCATAAAGGTAGTGTCTCCAGATCTTTAATGCAAAAACCACTGCGCCAAGCTCCAAATCATGTGTGGTATAGTTCTTTTCGTGCACTTTCAATTGACGCGATGCGTAAGCAATAACCTTCTGGCGTTGCATCAACATGCAACCCAATCCTTGTCGCGAGGCGTCGCAGTTTACCACAAAATCATCTGTACCTTCCGGTAGTGCTAAGATTGGCGCATTGCAGAGCTTATCCTTCAATATCTGGAACGCTTCTTCCTGTTTGATTCCCCAATCAAACTTCTTATCTTTCTGCGTGAGGAGCGTCAATGGTTGAGCGATCTTTGAGAAATCCTCGATGAACCTTCGATAGTAGCCCGCCAAACCCAAGAATTGTCGAATCTCGGTTGGCGTCGTAGGCGTTTCCCAATTCTTGATCGCTTCGATCTTTGTGGGATCAACATGGATTCCATTTCCATTAACCACATGTCCAAGAAATTGGACTTCACGTAGCCAAAATTCGCACTTAGAGAATTTGGGATACAGCTGTTCTTTTTTTTTTAGCAGCTCCAAAATAGCTCTTAGATGCTGTTCGTGCTCATCCTTTGTTCTTGAATAAATCAAGATGTCGTCGATAAACACAATCACGAACTTGTCCAAGTACGGCTTGCATACTCTATTCATCAAGTCCGTAAAGACTGCAGGTGCGTTTGTCAAACCAAACGTCGTAACAAGGAACTCGTAGTGCCCATAACGAGTTCTGAAGGCTGTCTTCGGGATACTCTCCTCTTGTATCCTTAACTGATGGTATCCAGATCGCAAATCGATCTTTGAGTAAAAGCTTGAGCCTTGCAGTTGGTCAAACAGATCATCAATCCTTGGCAGAGGGTATCTATTCTTGATCGTCAGCTTGTTCAGCTCCCGGTAGTCGATGCACATTCGAAAACTACCGTCCTTCTTTTTGACAAACAGGACCGGAGCTCCCCAAGGCGAGAAGCTTGGTCGGATAAAACCCTTGTTTAACAACTCTTGAAGCTGTGTCGACAGTTCCTGCAT